>SKCR01040816.1:0-59115 GCA_019454045.1 Zanthoxylum bungeanum
TATTGGTTATATGTGGTTTATTTCTTTATTTTTCAATATATTTTTCTTTTCAGCTATTTTCATCATTTTTTTTAAAAGAATTTCTTTTTTTCCTAGCCATATCATATATCATAAATAATTATAAACAAAGACAAATATCTAAGCAAATGGTCATTCATCGTCAAATAATTTTCTCAACTAGTCATTTTACCAACTACCTCGGTTTTTACTGCTAGACACATATTGTTGAGTGCATACGAATCTAACCTAGATCACTTACTCAAGTCATCAGATAAAAGTAAATTGAACACTTATTAATTCTAAGATATCATCCTAAATCAAACAAACTCATCATGTGAACTATGTTTCATTACCACATGACTTAATTTTTATTTTTCTTAAAGAAAGAAAATTACAGAAACTAAGTAACACAATGCACACACCCCCAAACTTAAAATTTACATTGCCCTCAATGTAAAATAAGCGTAAGATAAAGGGTCAGGAATAACACTACCGTATATGGGTGTACCATTCTCCATCGCCTTAGGGCTTGCGTCGCGATGTGTAGTGATGTGTGTCGCGACGTCCAATGTCACCACCTTTCTGTCTCAGTTTTATACTACATCGCGTCGCGACGCCTTGGGTAGCGACACGACGCCCTCATGGTTCAGCTTCTAATAAGACTTTGGCTGCGTAAACTGGTTGGGTTATGCTAGTATATACATCATTACACATGCAATATTATTAAACACACAAATAACATAAAAATAAATATTAATAAATTAAATAAATAAACAAAATGAACTAAAAATAAATGCGTGAGTTGTCTCCCCGCTATCGCTAAGTTTAATGTCTTCAGCCAGACGTAACCACCAAATTGGTCATGGTGGTTCCCTTGTAAGCTTAGTTGATTGAGACAAGACCACTCAATGCGCACTCATATGTTACCTATGGGATGGCAAGAACAGAGCGTCTTGTTGTAGTGTTCTCTCTATGTAATATCCCCCGGGATCTGTCAACAGCTTAGCGGATGTCTCCATCCACGGATCAATTCTCACATGAGGTGGCGGGTCGGAAACATACATATGTACCCATTTAGTTCTATTGTCTGCACTAAATATCTTCGGTGGGCTTGTCTCAAGGATATCTAGGAGTGTTCGCGGTGCGGTTTGGGTCGATTTTTTCATTTTACACTTCAAATCACGTGGGTTGGCGGTTTGGGAAGTTAGAAATCGAAACCGCAAATTTGATAAGGAAAACCGCGGCGGTTGGGGTTGGCAGTTCAGTGGTTTGGGTGTTTCAGGTCAGCGATTTGGATTAGAAATTTTTTAAGAAAATCTTATATGTTTTCACATAATAATTGAAGAGAAAAAACACCTAATTTTCATTTATACATTACATATTATCATATGATAATTAAATATCTTAAATTTCATGGTTAAAGAAGAAGAAAAATATAAAATAATGTATAATTTGAACGCGGGTCGGCGGTTTAGGTGGTTTAGGTCACGGTTCGAGTCACAATTTATGGTTTGTGCGGTTCGGGTCGCGGTTTGGCTCAAAACCGCACACCGACCCAAAATTTACGATTTGGTTCAGGCTGACCCGAAATCATTTTCAATATTTTTTCAAACCGCGCGGTTCAGGTCGTGTTTCGGTTTGAATCGAAACCGTGTACACCCTTATGGCTATCATTGTAGTGATCCATGTTGACTGTTTCTGGACCTACATCTTCAATACTATCTATCATGTGTCACTCTTCATCATCTTACGGGCATGACATGGATTTGAAGACATGAAAGGTCACCTATTGATCTTGCACTATCATGGTAAGCTCACCATTCTGCACGTCGATCAGCGTTCTACTTGTTGCTAAGAAAGGTCGTCCAAAGATGATGAGGACTTCATTGTATTCTTCCATATTTAAAATTATAAAATCTGCGGGGAATATGAATTTATCCACTTTTACCAACACATCCTCTATTTTACCTTGATGTTAGATGATAGATCTATATGCCACTGTAGAGTAACAATGGTTGGTCTCGCTTCTCCCAAACTCAATTTCTAGTAAATAGACAGCGGCATAAGGTTGATGCTCACACCCAAATCACATAGAGCCTAACAAAGTAGTGGTTGCCAATGGTACATAGTATGGCAAAGCTACCAGGATCCTTCAGTTTGGGTGGCAGCTTCTTCTGTAATATGGCACTACATTCCTCTGTGAGGGCCATAATTTCAAACTCACTCAACTTCCTTTCTTTTGAAAATATATCATTTAAAAACTTCACATAATTGAGCATCTGTTCTAGTGCCTCGGTGAAAGGAATGATGATATACAGTTTCTTGAAGATCTCTAAGAACCTTGAGAACTACTTATCTAGCTTATGCTACTGCAAACGCTGTGGGAATGGATAATGTGGATAATTTATAGGGCTTGCCTCTTTGATATTTCCTTCATCTCTCTTCTTTTCTTTGGTAGGTTCTGACTCATTCTATGTAGGCGGTTATATCCCAATGTCCTTGTCAATGACAGTCTCACTCTTAAGTATGATAGCCTTGCAAGACTCATTGTTTCGGCCCATTGGATTAGGTTCTGTATCACTTGGGAGGACACCTAATGGTCTGTAGTTTTGTCCACTTATCAATTGTCCCAATTGACTCTCCAATGTCTTTAAAAACGCGGTTTGACTATGGACTAATTCTTCTAATCTAGCGTTGTTATTGGCCCTTTTCCACGTTTTGCTCTGTGAGAAGCTTATTGTGATTTACCACTTGCATCAGTAGCTCTTCCATTGGTGGCTTGCTCTCTTAAAGGCCTTTTTGTTCTGCTGCGGGCCATATGATCTATCATGTGGTCCTACCCTTTGGCTACTTTTCCATCCAAAATTGGGGTGATCTTTCCACCCAGGATTGTACCTGTTTGAATAAGGGGTTATGGCCTGACCTTTTGAAGTTGTTAACATAATGTACAAACTCACCATATTGAATGTGTAGCTCCCCATTATGTCCTCCAATATAGTCTACAGTTGTGGCGCCAACACTATTTATAACTTGCATACTCATGACCTATAGGCATTTCCAGATTTGGTCGAGCTTGGCACTCACAGTTGTATTGAGCCCGACCTCATGGACGCCAACTACTCGTTGGGGCATATTCCTCTCTGTTGGCCATAACGAATTGTTGTTAGCCATTTCTTCTAATAAATCACATGCTTGGTGTTCCATTTTTCCTATTAGTGCACTTCTCGTGGCTGCATCCACTATGGACTTCATCATCACACTAAGCCTATTGTAGAAGGTCTGTACATGCAGCCATTTGGGAATATCATGATATGGACACTTCTGTAGCAGCTCTTTGTACCTTTCTCATGCCTCGTAAAGACTTTCCTAGTCATACTGCACCAATGATGTGATGTCGTTTCTTAATTTTGAAGTCCTAGATAGGGGAAAGTATTTTACGAGGAACTTCATCGCCAGGTCTGCCCAAGTCGTGATGGAACCTACGAGTAGTGAATTGAGCCATCATTTAGCTCTATCTTGTAAGGAGTATGGAAAAGCTCGCAACCGCGTTGCTTCATCTACCCCTCGGTTGTAATTAAACGTGTATGGAAAAGCTCTCAACTGTGTTGCTTCATCTACCCCTCGATTGTAATTAAACGTGTTGCACACTTCCAGGAAGCTGCTGATATTGGTGTTTGGATCTTCAAGTGCACCACCCCAAACTACACGACTACTAAATCATCTAAATGCATGTTTTGATATCATATGTGTTTGCGGGCAGAGGTTGCAAGACGATGCAAGAGATGAAACCGTCAACCACCGGGATTATCCTATCCCGAATGGGAATTGATGGTGCTTTTTCCAAGGGTTTCGGTTCATAATTGTTCATGTTGAGTTGTGCCTTTGGGTTTTCTCGCCTGTCTCTTCTCAACTGACGAACAATGCTCTCGATTTGTGTATCCATGGGAAGAAGTTCACAGCTTCTACTTCGTCTCATATAATCGTTCAAGAATCTTAATTAAAACGAAAACGACAATTAAAAATAAAAATTAAGAAAATGATTAGATAACAAGTAAAATACTTAATCCTAAAATTAATAATGAGGGTTAGAAGAAGTCTCCAGCAATGACGCCATAAATTTGATCGTGAATTTCACAAGTTACGCACGCGCACGTATCGCTAAATTAGTATAAAAGTTATTGATCCATCGATAACTTATCACCTACATTGTTATTATTAAGACTAATTACCTACGAGTATCTAATTAAAATTAAATATGCTTTTGAATTGAATTTAAACTAAAGCTAAAGAAAAAAAATATAATTATGGTAATTTTAAAAGTAATCAATGAAAAGAAGACATCCAGGGTTGTGAATGAACTCAGTATTATTCTAAAGATGAATTGGTTTTCTTATACTCGTGTAACAAAATGGCTTATTAACCTAGAACACAAAGATATCCACATGCCTCTTTCGATGGTCATGTGTAAATATTCAGAGTAAATTAACTAACTATATTTCTATGTCAACTAATTAACCTCAAATTCTTTAAGATCAAGTTCCAAATATGGCTACACCCGGCCTACATGTATATTTCTATCATGTAGGGAAATTCCTAAGAAGAGATCATGTGCTATTGAATATAAGGCTAAACCTAAAATTCCTTTGTCAAGTTCAATTAAGTTTACCATATCAATCCTATTGGTGATCAGGCAATAAGAAGCATTAAGAACAAAATTCAATAAACAAGTCAAAATATCACACAAGATATAAGAAAACTCAATTTATAAACTCAAAATACTAATTTCATCACAACCCCAAATTATAGGTTTAGTTACTAAACATGTTCAAAAACTCTAAATAAATAATCAATGATAAGCAAAACATTAAGGAAGTAAAAGGAAGAAGAAACTTTGTCGAGATCGTTAATCATTCGCTCCCTACTATTGAGTTTCTGTGTTGTGCTCATTTAATGTGTTTTGTCTTCTCTCGAAAATCTCAAAATGTGTTATGAGACTCTTGATGAGTGGTAAATCTATCACTATTTCCCACTCATTTAACCTAATATATTGTATAGTTTCTTGAGTTATGTGAATATTTTGATGTGTTTTGTTTTATTTTGTAGATAAATAAAGTTTCAGGACATTCTGGAGGTGATTTAGAGCAAAACAGGAAAAATTGGCAAAAAGGGCATTTCGGTAAATTTTCCGCGTCGCGACGCCCAAGCCTTTAGCGTAGCGACGCCTAACGTGCACCAGAGTCTGCTAACGTGCGCCGGGTCAACGGGTCAGAATTTGAGAAGTTTGACTTTGCTAAAATACGCCGTGCCACGTGTCACCATCACAGCCGATATGCTAACGTGCGCCGTGCCACGTGTCATCATCCTACGGTGCCGACACTCACAATTTCCACCTGTGCCACGTGTCATCCATGTCATCGCCACGTCATTGGTCAACGAGTCAATTATGCCACGCGTCGTGCCACGTCATCGTCCATATCAGATGGTCAACCGAGTCAACATACCACGTCATCATCAGCCAATCACAGCGTGACACGTGTCGCAATCCTACGGTGCCGACAATTGATCTCAACCGCCTTGCCACGTCAGTGCCACGTTATCGCCACGTCAGCATAATAATTGAGCTCTTAGCCGCCTCGCCACATGTCGCCTTATCTTCTTATCCGAATCGCCACGTGTCAAGCCGTCATTATGCCACACCAACTGTTACAGCGTAGCGACGCCAAAGGCCTTGGAGTCGCGACGCTGGAAGCTTACCCGCGCCTATAAATTCAGTTTCGAATTTCAGAATTGAGTACACCTTCCTCTCTCTTAAATTCTTTCTAAAGAGAGAGTTTCTCTCTCTAGATTCTTTAGTTTTTTTTAGTTTTTTTTATTTTTAGTTTTTAGTTTTGTAAATAATTTTAATTACGTTTTGTAATAATAGTAATTTAATTTTTACTTTTTACTTTTTACAGTTTTTACTATTTACCATGAGAAGGTAACTTCCCCAGCTAGGGTGAAAGGTAATTCTTTTACTGTTACTATTTAGATTAATCTCCCTTAAAAATAATATATTCATTATTTAAAATACTGACTTAAAAAGGATACAGCTATATTGGTCGGTTGGTAAATTAATTTTAATCTGGTTTAAACCTGACTAATCAAGGATACCGCCAGATTGGTCGGTTGGTAATTTAATTTTGGTTCCGCCTTTATGGCTGGTAGGACTTAATTTGACTTAATCAGGATACCGCCAGATTGGTCGGTTGGTTATATTATTACAAGTTTATATATTATTTTATGGGAGATATATAAATTAGTAGTAGTAAAAGTAATTCCTTTTACCTTAACATTTTATTGTAATTTACTTCTCAGCTTTTACTTTATGTCTTTACTTTTAAGTTTTTACTAGTCCTAGTTATGTGTTAGTTTTCTGAGGTTGTGATGACTTTTAATATCACCGGTTTATAAGAGGTTATTTTATAGTTTGGGTAATTTAAAGGTTTACTTATTTAGTCTTAAGCTTAATGCTTCTTGTTGTCTGATCACCAATAAGATTGATGTGGTAAATCTAAAATGAACTAGACATATGGATTTTAGGTTTCAGCCTTAGACTTAATAACCCACGATCTTTCTTGAGGATATATAACCTTTTAATAGATTTCCTTACAGGATAGGAATATACCTGTCGGGCGGGGGTAGCCATAATTTGAACTTAAACTTAATGAATCCAGATAATTTGGTTGACATAGACATATGGTTCAATTGGGTTAAACTGGGTATTTGCGTCTGACCATCGACAGAGGCTTTTGCATAATTTAGTGTTCCAGGTTAGTAAACTGATTTATTACACAAACATAAAATAATCACTTCATCTTTTAAAAGATAATAGAAGGATTCATAACCCTAGATCTTTGTGTCTTTTGTTATTTTCCTTAGTATTTTCTTTTGTCTTTTTATTTATTTATTTATTGTGCAAAACCACATTCAACCAATCAAACAATCATTCTCTTCTCCATTTAATTAGATATTTGTAAATAAATAGATTCAATAATTAATAACAACATTAGGAATTAAGTCCTCGTGGGATCGATATTTTTATACTACTTGAACGATATGTGCGCTTGCGTTATACGTGTGTGTTTACGCCGGTCAAGTTTTTGGCGCCGTTGCCGGGGACTTATATTTCTTGAGTTATTAATTTTGAAGCTATCTAATTTACTTATGTCTAATTTTCTTTATTTTTATCTGTAATTTTTATTTATTTCTTTTATTTTTCAGGTGATTAAAAAAATGGAATACTATTGGGAGATTGAGAGATTACGAGCTTTACAAGAAGATACACCCCAAATCTGGGAGCAACAGTCCGGTTTTCTGAGGTCTGTTGTCCAGCCCAATGACTATCACTGGATGCCAGAACCAAGTAATACTACATTTGCTCATCAGAACTCAATGTGGAGATGTGACATATGTAATGGTAACCACACAAGTGATTATTGCGAGTACAACTACAATTCAGGGTGGCAGAACTATCAGAATCCTTCATGGTATAAAGAGCCATCACATTTCACAGAGCCACATTTTCCATCTTATCCACCATCTACCTTTGATCTTTACCAACAACCAGAACCATCAGAGAAAGAACAGATGATTCATATGCTCAAAGATTGGTTTGAAACAGCTCAAATTGATGCACAAATTCAGAGTAACGCAGAATCCATACAGAGAATGACAGATCAAATAAGACAATTAACAGAAAACCAGAACTACATACTTCAAGAACCAGTTTCAGATGACACTGATGAAGCCTTCGAGAACCAATCAGTTCACAATGACACTTCAACAGAGGAGGAGGCTGAGCAGTATCAACAACCAGAGGTATCAGTTCAGGAGCCAGAACCAGCAAAGTCTTTATTTGATTTTTATTATTCAGATTCTGACGAGGATGAAGCTGAAATATTTGTACCAATTTCACCAACAACGGAGGATCAAACTTTTAATCCTCAGAATGAAGATCTTGGAGCATACTTTACCATGATGTTTGAAGAAGATCTACTTGAACCATTCAATCTAGTCATATCAGAGGATGAAGACCTAGAATCTGACATTTCTTTACATCCTCAGGTTGACAATTTTGAAGCATGCATTTCACAGATGACAGATGAAGAGCTGAATGCAGAAATTTTCAAATACATCTGTGAAGAAAAGATGGAACAAGAAGCAGATCAAATGGAGGAGCAAATGTCTGACCTTAATAAAGATCTAGAGCATTCAGGAGAAACATCGCTGTTTTGGGGAGTACAAATCAAAGATATCAACCAGAAGCTTGACAGAATGGAGTTTCCATTCCAAGTCAAGCATCATACGAGACCTCCTGATTTTATTTCTTTCTTTGCAGGAACAACAAGGAGTAAAAAGGTGGCACGAGCACTGAATGAGACAAAAAAAATTTTGCCACTTTACCGTTGGAAAAGACCATTCAAAAGCAACGCTCACGGGATTGTCTGTAATCGGACATCCAAAACGACATTGAAACCTCCTTAACAGATGAATTTCAGTCACGTCTGGCTGAAGACGAAAAATTTAGCGCCAGCAGGGAGGCAACCCATGCAATTTGTTGTAATTTGTTTTCATATTTTGTGTGAACTTTTTAATTTTGTGTGTTAGTTTTACTGGAAAAATAAAAACGGAATTTTTCAGGACAAAACAAGCCAGTGCAAGCGGGATTTTCATAAAATAAAAATTTGACAAAATCACGAAGATACAAAGTCAATCTAGAAGAGACGGCCGAGTAAGGAGTCAGCTCTTGGAACGCGTCCCTATGGATTTATCCGTCGCAAGACTTGGTTTTGCCAAAAAAAAAAAAAAAAAACTAGTGTCGCTATGCCAGGCAAAAATTCAGCGTCGCGACGCTGGATCGATTGCAGGCCCAAAAACAGCAGCCGCCGAGAACAGAACCCATTTCCCTCACAGATCTCACCATTCTCTCTCAACTCACAACCACCACAGTCGAGCCTTCATCCCCACCGTGAACCAAATCATCCAACCAAGACCCATCATCATCTCGACACATCTAGCCCTCATCACCCAAACCGCAACCACTCACCGAAAAAAAACAACAGAACTGAAACCAACCACCATCACTCACGGTTAAAGCCACCCACGAGCCGAACAAACCAGACCTTCGCCGAGTCTTAGCCACCACCGTTGAAACCGAAACCATCTCCACCCTTTGCCGTGAGCCTCATCAACGAGAACAAACAGAGCCGAAACCCACCAGCCACCGAGCCTTTGACCGAGATCCACAACCGCAACCTTCGCCAAGTCAAACACCAAGCCTTTACCGAGCCACCAAAGACCAAGATCTACCAAACTCATCATCATCTTCTTCTTCGAAATCAATCACCATCACTGAAATCTCCATCTTGACCGAGCATGTCAAGCCACCATCACCGAGAGATCCACCAGCCGAGACACCACTAGCCGCGAACCCGCCACTGCCAAGCCAACCACGACCCACCAACCGCACCAACAACACCGAGAATCATCACAGTCACCACTCACCAAACACCAAGATCTGCCGTGAGCCACTCTTGCCGAAACCGAGATCTACCACTGAAACCAGAAACCGAGAAACACCACTACCGCCGAGTTCACCCACTGCAGAGCCACCACCACCGAGAACCAACCAAAACCGAACAAAGCCAAGCCTAACCGAGCCCACTGCCAAGCCAAAGCCGAGGAAAAACAGGTCCAGATTTTCAAAATTATTAACAGTATAATTTGAAGAAATTAATTTGGTAATTTGTGTGGTAGATATTATTGAAATTGGTTGGACTTTGGAAGTGTTGGATTTGTGAACTTTTTAGTTTTGGGGGCGAAGTTGGGATTTGTGTGTTGATAGTTTTAGGGTGTTTTGTGGGAAACTTTGAGATTTTAGGGGAGATTCTGTCGAAAATTTTGTGAATAATGCCACCGAAGAGATCCAGGGCTTCAACATCTGCTGAACCCAGTTTTGACACTACAAAATTTGTTTCGGCAGCTGCAGAGAGGAGATTCGAAGAGGGAATGACTAGAAAAGTTCATATTATGGAGAGGGGTTTTGAAATCCGCCCCGGACTATTCCCGAAGATTGACAGGATCATTGCAACCAGACACTGGCAAAAGCTTTGTTTGCAGCCTCACCCCGCTTATGCAGCTATTGTACGGGAGTTTTACGCTAATGCTTATGAGCATCGTGCATATGTAGCAATGGTTAGAGATCAACAGGTAGCATTTGATCCTACTACAATTAACAGATTCTATGGATTACCTGATATGGAAGCTGATGAGTACTCTGCAGTTAAGGAGGAGATTGATATTACACATTTAACAGAAACATTGTGTGTTCCTAATGCGGCTTGGGTATTGAGTAGCAATGGGGAACACCAGAAGATAAGTTCGAGATTACTCAAACCTGAAGCAAAGGTGTGGTTCCATTTTGTGACCCGATCGTTGTTACCAGGATCACACATTACTTATGTCACAAATGAACGCATGATCTTGTTATATTGCATTATGGAGGGCCTTACTATTGATGTTGGACAGTTAATCTCAACAAATATAGCCTGGGCTGCGAGATCAACACAGGCAGGTCTGTTATACTGCTACCTGATCACATCACTTTGTACATTGGCCATGGTGCCTGTTGATCCCAGAGAAGAAACAATGCAACCCATGACAGCTTTAACAGCCCGCATAATCCAGCAACTCCAAACAGAGAGACAAGCTCAAGCTGGAGCATATTCTTCTGCACAGCAACAACAACAACCACCTCAGCCACCACAAAGATCATCAAGGCCTCGCACTATTTCTCAGGAAGTTCATCGTTTGGGATCTCGTGTGAATTATATGTTTCAATATAACATAGCAATCGGCCATGCACTACAACAAATGGCAAATGATTTGCACATTACTGTTCCAGAGTTCCCTGACCCACCATCTGACGACAGCAATGAGGATGAGACTGACGCATAAACTCGGTACCATTGTTCCTACCTTTTGTTTATGTTTTGAACGCATTGGGGACAATGCTTAATTTAGGTTTGGGGGTGGAATGCTTTTGTGTTAAAACTTTCCGTTAAAAATTTTCATTTATGCAACAAAATTCCGTTAAAATCAAAGAAATGAGAGTTCTTTAGTTGATTAGTACATTGTTTTTAGTTTGTATGTTGTTTTTATTTGTAGTCCAAAATTTTTCGAAAAATACAAAAACAAATTGAAATTTTTTCAAAAATTACAAAAATATTTTGTGTTTTTTTTTGTTTTGACTAAAAAAGTGAAATTGGTAAAGGATAGCTGAGTAAGGAGTTTCCACTCCTGAGACGTATCTCAAACCTATTTTCGAAACAAGTTAATTTTTGTTTATTTCCTTTTAAATTATTTAATTTGTGAATTCTCCTTAACACTGACTAAAATGAATCTTCATATGCTCAGTTGACAGGTATTATCAACAAACATGGAAACATACAGACATGAGCTAAAATTGAAAAGTTTGTAATATTCAGTGCTCTAGTTTAATCGGAGGAAGCATCTCAAAGAGTGATGGAGTAAAAAAAAAAAAAAAATTCCGAGATCCGAGTTATTAAGTCTGTAAGGGTGTTTTAACACCTAGTGCCCTAAAACCAACTGGTTTGGGAGTCACTGGCCCAAAGCTCGCTATATGGATCAAAGATGCTTATATCTGAAGTCTGGGTAATTTAGTCCGTAGGGGTGTCTTAACACCTGGTGCCCTAAAGCCAACTGGTTTGGGAGCCATCGACCCAACACTCGTTACATAGATGGAAGATATTGTATATAAATAAAAAATAGAGAAAAAATCAAAGAAAAAAATCAGAAAAATGAGAAAAATTATTCCATTGCTGCAAAAAGGTGTGAATTCTGATAAAACTTTAGGACAAAAATATTACTCTCTTATCAACTACACTTATGACTGTTATGGGCAAAAATGAGTTATTTAATATTTTGTTGGCTGTGTATATGGAGAATGGTAAAAATAATCGGAGAATTTACTTATTCGGTAATTTAGAAAGAAATAAAACAACTAATAACTTGGAGTAGAAATTTCACCGGATTAGTCACTAACTTCTTTATTCTCTTTTCTCTTGTTTTTTTGCTTTTGTGTGCATTAGTTTTATTACCTTTTTACTTTTGTAAAATGTTTGTGGGTATCATTGTTGTAAACCCTCACGAGACTACAACTCGTCCACTAGGGACACCTAGGGGTTTAAAGGCTTGTTGCATATGCTAAATGAAATCGTGATCCCTACGAAAGTGGCTTAGTTAATTTATTTATGTTATTTTATGTTTTGCTCGAGGACTAGCAAAATGTTAGGTTTGGGGGTGTGATGAGTGGTAAATCTATCACTATTTCCCACTCATTTAACCTAATATATTGTATAGTTTCTTGAGTTATGTGAATATTTTGATGTGTTTTGTGTTATTTTGTAGATAAATAAAGTTTCAGGACATTCTGGAGGTGATTTAGAGCAAAACAGGAAAAATTGGCAAAAAGGGCATTTCGGTAAATTGTCCGCGTTGCGACGCCCAAGCCTTTAGCGTAGCGACGCCTAACGTGCACCGGAGTCTGCTAACGTGCGCCGGGTCAACGGGTCAGAATTTGAGAAGTTTGACTTTGCTAAAATGCGTCGTGCCACGTGTCACCATCACAGCTGATATGCTAACGTGCGCCGTGCCACGTGTCATCATCCTACGGTGCCGACACTCACAATTGCCACCTGTGCCACGTGTCATCCATGTCATCGCCACGTCATCGGTCAACGAGTCAATTATGCCACGCGTCGTGCCACGTCATCGTCCACATTAGATGGTCAACCGAGTCAACATGCCACGTCATCATCAGCCAATCACAGCGTGACACGTGTCGCAATCCTACGGTGCCGAAAATTGATCTCAGCCGCTTTGCCACGTCAGCGCCACGTCATCGCCATGTCAGCATAATAATTGAGCTCTTAGCCGCCTCGCCACGTGTCGCCTTATCTTCTTATCTGAATCGTCACGTGTCAAGCCGTCATTATGCCACGCCAACTGTTACAGCGTAGCGACGCCAAAGGCATTGGAGTCGCGACGCTGGAAGCTTACCCGCGCCTATAAATTCAGCTTCGAATTTCAGAATTGAGTACACCTTCCTATCTCTTAAATTCTTTCTAAATAGAGAGTTTCTCTCTCTAGATTCTTTAGTTTTTTTTATTTTTAGTTTTTAGTTTTGTAAATAATTTTAATTACGTTTTGTAAAAATAGTAATTTAATTTTTACTTTTTACTTTTTATAGTTTTTACTATTTACCATGAGAAGGTAACTTCCCCAGCTAGGGTGAAAGGTAATTCTTTTACTGTTACTATTTAGATTAATCTCCCTTAAAAATAATATATTCACTATTTAAAATACTGACTTAAAAAGGATACAGCTATATTGGTCGGTTGGTAAATTAATTTTAATCTGGTTTAAACCTGACTAATCAAGGATACCGCCAGATTGGTCGGTTGGTAATTTAATTTTGGTTCCGCCTTTATGGCTGGTTGGACTTAATTTGACTCAGGATACCGCCAGATTGGTCGGTTGGTTATATTATCACAAGTTTATATATTATTTTATGGGAGATATCTAAATTAGTAGTAGTAAAAGTAATTCCTTTTACCTTAGCATTTTATTGTAATTTACTTCTCAGCTTTTACTTTATGTCTTTACTTTTAAGTTTTTACTAGTCCTAGTTATGTATTAGTTTTCTGAGGTTGTGATGACTTTTAATATCACCGGTTTATAAGAGGTTATTTTATAGTTTGGGTAATTTAAAGGTTTACTTATTTAGTCTTAAGCTTAATGCTTCTTGTTGTCTGATCACCAATGAGATTGATGTGGTAAATCTAAAATGAACTAGACATAGGGATTTTAGATTTCAGCCTTAGACTTAATAGCCCACGATCTTTCTTGAGGATAGATAACCCTTTAATAGATTTCCTTACATGATAGGAATGTACATGTCAGGCGGGGGTAGCCATAATTGGAACTTAAACTTAATGAATCCAGATAATTTGGTTGACATAGACATATGGTTCAATTGGGTTAAACTGGGTATTTGCGTCTGATCATCGACAGAGGCTTTTGCATAATTTAGTGTTTCAGGTTAGTAAACTGATTTATTACACCAACATAAAATAATCACTTCATCTTTTAAAAGATATTAGAAGATTCACAACCCTAGATCTTTGTGTCTTTTGTTATTTTCCTTAGTATTTTCTTTTATCTTTTTATTTATTTATTTATTGTGCAAAACCACATTCAACCAATCAAACAATTATTCTCTTCTTCATTTAATTAGATATTTGTAAATAAATAGATTCAATAATTAATAACAACAGTAGGGATTAAGTCCTCGTGGGATTGATATTTTTATACTACTTGAACGATACGTGCACGTGCGTTATACGTGTGTTTACGCCGGTCAACTCTCCCTAGGTTTTGGGACGAGTTGTTGCTTTTATAGAAGGCTGATGGGGTGTTTGCTTGTTAAAAACCGGATCTAGAACAAACTGAATACCCATCCCGCAATCGGCACGTTGAGACCAAGGTGGCGTCGCGACGCGCATGAAAATAGCCTCTGGATGATTTTAATGAAGACACGCATTGGGACGCCACTTCTTGCGTCTCAACGCACGTCTATCTGCCCTCTTCATGAAGTCAATGTTGAAGTGGACTTGGGACTGCATGACTTGCACCCATATTTGTTGCTCTCTCTTTGCTCATTAGCACATCACGTTGAGACACTAATTGCATGGCTTTGCGACACTGATTTCAAATTATTTTATGTGAAGATTTTATGGAGCAACGCCTTGGGACGTGCTTGGGATTGCCCCCAAATGGACTCCAAAATTATCGAATTATCCCTTGTTAATTTTGTTGAGTCTTGATATTATTTTAACCTGTAAAATGACACCCAAAACACATCAAAACGCTCATAAACCCTTAGATCACCTACAAAATATTAAGACAAATGGCGGGAAATATATGGATATTAACCGCTCATCAACCATCTAGCTTTCAATTTTTTGGATCTCTTCGGAGGATATATTTCGTACAGGTACAAATCTTTGATCGCTCGTTAGCTGACCTAGCACTTAAATGTCCTTTTCTGGAGGATGTCAACTTGGAAAACTGTGTTTTATCCGATGAATTTATGGTGAGTACACTGTTTTAAAAAATATCTTAAGCGGTGTTTGATCATTCCGATTATGCATAAACGGTTGTTGTACGATGGCAGACGATTAAGCGATTCTAGGCGACTGTATAGGCAGTTCTAAGCGGGTGAAATGGGTCTAGGCGACTGCCTAGACGGTTTTAGGCGGGTTTATACTTTTTTTTCTCCAAATTTATTTATTTTTTCTAATTTTTTGAATAAAAGAAAATTATCTAACACTATCTAGCCTATCGTCATTATAGGCTAATATAATCATTAAATATAATAATTAAATCACTTCTTAATTTCGTCATTATGCTCGTAATATCAATGTCATCTAATATTCCTAAATAATCATAGTAAGCTTGTAAACCACCATTCAAACCTTCTAATTTAAATCTAGGATAAAAAACAGCAGCAATAAGATAAAGTAAAGGAATTTCTCTAAAATAATGCAACCATTTTACCTTCATAACAGTAATGGCTTCGAGCAAAACAAGATCATTAGGGTCGTCACTGTCAACATGCTCATCGAGAGTGCCAACAATATTCAAACTCTCAAGAAGAAATAAATGTGCTGTAGGATAATAAACACCGCTAAAAACTAAAGTAGCATCATTAAATACTCTTAAAATATCTAAATTTTTTTCACAAATATCCCATTGACTAGGATATAGTGTGATATTTTGAACATGTTGAGAAAAAAAACTACATAATGCATCTTTGTATTGAAATGCTTGACATAAAAGAAAATAAGTAGAATTCCAACGTGTTGGAACATCTCTAGAAAATTTAATCGGTTTAATACCATTTATTTTACAAAACTTGGTCCATTCTCTCCTAACTTGAGAATATGACCAAATACAGTTAAGTGCCATTTTAATTGGATCAAGGAAATGAGATAATAATTTTAGACCGTCTTGCACACATAAGTTTAGGACATGACATGTACAACGAATATGAAAAAATCGACCCCCTAAATTTGGTTGACATATTTCTTTTAAATCATTGATGGATGCAGTATTTGCAGATGCATTATCAAATCCAATTGTTAAAATTTTTTCTCCTAAACCATATTCATCAAAAATTACCTTCATCATTCTATAAATATTATGTGCAGTATGTTGGTCATCAAAAACTCTAAATGCAATAAGTCGTTTTTGCATGGTAAATGATGCATCAATCCAATGACAAGTCACACCCATGTATGAGTGTGTTTGCCAATGGTCACTCCAAATATCAGAACATATAGAAATACGACATTTCATCTCTTTAAATATTTCATTTAAAATAATTTTACCATATTTATATAATTTGAAAATATGACGTTTTGTTGTGTTTCGAGTCATTCTACATGCAGCAGGGTTTAAAGCATTATGCACGTAATTAGTAAAATGAAGTTTTTCACCAAAGCTTAAAGAAAGATGTGTCATACAAGTTAATTTCGCAAATTCTTCTCTATTTTTTGCATCAGAATATTTAAATAAGTCTACACTACTCGTACCTCTACTAGATGATGCGTACCTGGCCATTTGAGTCTGCGTGGTATCAATGCCAAATTCTACTACTTGTACCTCTACTAGATGTGCTTCCGGTTCCAACCGGTTCGGTTCCGGTTCCGAACCGGAACCGTGGCCGGGTCTACTATCGAGATATTGTTTTACTTGCAAAAAGACATCTCCTTAGGCCACTATAGAAATTGGTTGAAGCCCTTTGTTCACTGTTCCATTCAAAAATTACAAAATGTATTAAAAATATAGGAAACACTTATTTATTTTGTATAAGATGTTTACAAAAAAATATATGTATTTATTTTGTATTAAATGTATACCCAATATTTGACACTCGTTACGATTGTATATTTAAATTTAATACAAATTTGATACACTTTATAATTTTTGAATAAATCGATAAACAAAATTTTAAGATTTATGTATTTATATAACATGTCAATCTTTAAGTTTACAAATGATAATTTCCTATTAAACTTGATAATAAAGTGTTTGATAGATATGATGCCATGGATCGTTGATTACTTTTTGATATCTAATTCCGGGGGTTATTATTATTATTTTTTTATATATATTTTAATGGCGTCCTTTACATTTGGATTAGTTCACAATTCTGTTGACCTGTTGCCAGTGCCACTGTTATTATTTGAACAGACGTTTTGGGCGTACATAAAAAAATTTTAAATGTGTTTTCCAAAAGTGATATAAAATATAGTTTTAATAATAGTATCTAAAAGACCGGTTTAATTTTCAACCATTTTCACATACCTTAACCCCTTCTCTTCATCTTTGGTAATGACGATTGAGTGCATTTCTGTGAATGCCTATGGCTCAGTTGGATATAATTAGGGATAACAACGGATCAGGTATGATATAAGAATGTTAATATTTGTATCCGTCTCATTCAATCAACGGGTATGAAAATTATCTTTTTATCCGCCCCTAACATACCGGGCCCTCGCGGGCTCCCATTCACTCTGAAATTTTACCTCAATTTTAACAGAGATTCCAATATCCATACTCGACCCGTCCAACTAACAGGTATGAAAAATTGTGTCATTACCCGCCCCTAATATACCGAGCCCCCACGAAGATTTTTTCCATCCCTATATATAACTTTTCAAATAGAGTTTTTGATTAAAAAATATTTTTAAGTGTTTGGTTTTCAATGAAAATTTTTATTAAAATTTATAAAATTACTTTAATGGATAGTTTTTTTTGTCTTAATAAAAAACTAAAATAATAATGTGAAATAAAATAAGAGTATTCAAGCCAATTTAATTTATTCAAAAAAACTTTCCAACATCTACTCGCAAAGTCTAAATTTTGAGTTTTTATTAGTTGAGACAAAATAATTTTTAATCCTCAAAAGTTCTACTCTAAATACAACCAATCACCACAACCACAAAAAAATGAAAAATATTTTTGGAATAAAAAAATATATTTGACCTCTTCTAAAAGCATACGACACTAATAATGTGTTTACTTATTCGTAATCGATATTGGTTGGAGTTGAAATGCGACGGAATCTGAATGTGCTAAAATGAGAATAGTGAATCGAATTCAGAATAAATTCTTAACAACTTAGAAAAATCGTAATTGGAATCAAGTAATATTCCTATTGATATATTTACATTGTCTAATAATTAGAATGAATTGTTAACAACTTACAAAAATATCATTTGTTAAAATTATATATTAATTTATTTTTTAATAATTTACTATTAATTATTAATTTATTATTAATTAACATATTAATTTATTAATTATTGACTTATTATCAATACTTTTATTACTAATTTACTACTTATTAATTTGTTATTAATTATTATTTTAATAATATTAATTATTTGAATTCATACTATCAAAAACACACTTGGGAAATTTACAAAATTGGCTCATTAATTTTTCTTATTCTCAAAATTAACCCAACTTTGAAAATATATTTTCATTGACCAAATGTAAGATTTTCCGACTCAATTGCCCTTATAACTTGAATTAGAGAACTTAAGTTTTTAACACAAATTCAAGACTAAATCACTACATAATCTTATTATTTCTCTGACAATTTAGGATAAATTCATCAAAAATAAAATAATAAAAGATATGATCATCTATCATTAGTTGGAAAACTCTTAATATGATGAAATAGGCCAAAAATTATAGTTAATTTGTGGGAAAAAAATTGATTTCCTGAAAAATATTAGAGACGAGTACCAATTTCCGAGATGAAGGGCCATAGCGTGTGTCTAGGGGCCGCGGGCGCCCTCGTTGGCGCCCAAGACCCCAACGAACGCTCGCGCAGCCCCCATGAACCCTCAAGAGTGTGGACACCCAAAATCAACACCACCTATAAAATTTTTCTCGAATTTACTTCGATTTTTGGCTTTTTAATTATATTAGGTATTTCCTAAGTTAATAAATCATACAAAACTATCATAATAAAAAAATCAATTAATAAAATCATTATTAATCATACAAATCATGTAATTATTGGTCTGATTTTTCTCTTGAAAGAAAAAAGAGAGGAAATAATCGGTTGTTATTTAACTATGAGTAATTTGGGAATAAATAATTGTATTTGATAATTAAATGTGAAAAAAAAAATGGATCAAATTTGTAAATTTGCCAAATCACTTTTTAATTTATTTTTTCTCAGTTGGCCCATTTAATGTCATCCAACATAAAATAAAATGCCCAAATTCCGAAGATACCATAAAATTCAGCCCACATCAATCTCATCTTCTCCGTAGTTCGGCTCCAACAATGGCGACTCTATACACGTCATCACTTCTCACACCCAAGTCCATCCTCTCAACACGCCCTCAACTCACCCTCGGCCTCCGAGTCAACACTTCGAGTCTCCACATACCATCCCGCGTTCACTCGCGCTTAGTCCTGACCGTCAAAGCTGGGCCAAAAGACAGCGAGTACTCGTCGAAGAGAAGCAGCAGCAATGAGCCGAGAGAGACGATAATGTTACCGGGCTGTGACTACAACCACTGGCTTATCGTCATGGAGTTCCCCAAAGACCCCGCTCCCTCTAGAGAGCAAATGATTGAAACTTATCTTAACACTCTTGCCACTGTTCTTGGAAGGTGCTTTCTTGCTTGCTTTTATATATAATCAAGTAGGGTATTTTGGGAAATATTTATCGTTTTTTATGCTTTGACTTGAAATAGATCACAAATTTGGTCTTTTGGGCATTGTAGCATTAGGATGACATTGAGGTTAAGTGTGAAGAGTGACAATTTTGCCAAATTTATGTTAGACAATGTTGAGTTTATGCTACTTAATGCAAGCCTCATGGTTGTTGTATCTATCAAAAAGATGCCAAAATCTATCTAGAAGAATGTTTTTCCGGAAGAAATTTTCCTTGGAATATTTTCAATTCCAACAACCGGAGTCTTAAATGAATAGATATGATAATTTTTTTCTTTTGTGTTTATGTTGAGTCTATTAACAAGTTGATTGCAGGATTTGTTGTCGTTTATTTGGTATGCATACGTGTATAGCTATCAGTGAACACCATTGTAAGAAAACAGATTATGTTGTTTACCACCAACTTGTTCTGGTGAGTCTCACAAGGGTTTTCTTGTTACAGTATGGAAGAAGCGAAGAAGAATATGTATGCATTTAGCACCACCACTTACACTGGATTCCAATGCACGGTATCTGAAGAAACCTCTGAGAAATTCAAGGGTGTGTAGATAATTAAGGCACTTGATTAGTTTAGCTATCTTTTATATTTATTTCCTACGAGTGCTGAGATGTATTGTAACAATTATAGGTCTTCCCGGTGTTCTCTGGGTGTTACCGGATTCATACATAGATGTCAAAAATAAAGATTATGGAGGTTTGTATTTTTTCCACTTGTTAAAAACACAGAAACAGACATAATTGTGCACCACCAGACTGCTTTAATATTACGTTCCCTCTTTAATGTGCTTTTCTATTTATCTCGTGTGTTTGTAGGTGATAAATATGTCAATGGAGAGATCATTCCCTGCACATATCCCACCTATCAACCAAACAAACGAAAAGAATCTAAATATGTGAGCAAAAGATATGAGAGACGAAGAGATGGCCCTCCTCCTGAAAGAAGACCGAGACAAGCAGCTGCTCAATCAGAATCAGCATCTTAATAAGGTACAGAAATGCTGTTTTATAGATTGATTATTTATTTATGGTTTGATATTTATTTATGGCCTGATGTATGTATTTTCAGTAATAATTGTTTCATCATTTTTAACAGTTTGTGACTCCGAAGGACAATTATTCCGCTGCCACCATGTGTATCGGTAATGTAATCAAGGCATGTTTTTTGGGCTCTCACTTCTCAGGCTGTTCTTGATAGTTTTTCAATGGAAATGATTTATGTAGTTAGGACGCATTCTGTGGTAATCATTGTCTTTTTATTTGGAGCCTCGGTGCTTTTTATTTGAAACACTGTCCACTATCTAATAGTATGTACTCTTGTGTCAGATAACAGATTGCTCATTTAGCTTTAATAATATATAGAGTTATATTTGTCGTAACTAGATGGAATTTCATAATACTGTTGCTTTGTTTGAATTTGTCTGTGCGGGGGAGTGTGTCCATATTGATGCATGTAGAGAAATAATCAGACAAGGTGCTTCGACATGAATCAAGATTAAGCTCTGAGGCATGATGAAATCTTTCTGAAGCCAATTTTCATGTTTATAGTAATAGAAAGCAATCCTTTCATGTAACAAATTTTCTCTGGTGGAGCAAATTACAGAAGTCCAGAACCAAGAGGCCAACTCCCTTTGAGTTGTGTAGTTTTTTTCTTGCACCGATGACAGTAAGAATAAGAACTAAAGAGATCGACTCTTGATTCTGGATGATCATCAAAGTGGTGCCATTCCCATTTGTCCTCGTCGGAGAGTAGCCTATGTGCTCAATGAGATGCCCTTAGTGAGTGGTGACACATGACTAACCTTGAATCTCAAAATCATGGAATTTACGTCTCAATATATGATGTGGGATTTCTCAATTCTTTAGTAGCTTCCACGCTGTAATACCCTGTAAAAATATAAAGTGCAGGGCCTCCATGCAAGGATCGAACTACAGAACCTTCAGTTTACAAGACTGGGCTATAGATATAGAGGTTGATATGTCAATTTTTTTTTTCAAAACAGGAAATTTTTTTATCAAGACAGATTGCAAGAATTAAGGCCAAAAGATCGACTCAAGCTAAATCAATCCTGCATATTTTTAGCGAATTCATTATTCTCTATCATAAATAGTTCTCTCTAGTTGTGTGTATAAGTTGACTCATATTTCATCAATAAAATGTGGAAAATCATTCATCTAAATACAGTAGTCTCTGTCTTTACATGGTATCAGGAGAGCCAGTCTCTACGAGCCACCGATCCAGACCGTAGTTATGTCTTCCTCCTCTACCGATCAAAATTCATAATTTACCCTTAATACATAATCTTCCTTTGCACCACAGAAGCAACTCGTTTCCCTCAATATCACTAACCACGTCAATGACAAATTAACACCCTCCATTTACCCTCAATGGCGTGCCCAATTTGAAGCTCTTCTCATTGGTTATGATTTAATAGACTACGTTGAAGGAACTTCCCTATGTCCAACTTCCACCGGCACCGCTGCTGATGCACTACGCAAGACACACTGGATCCGAAAAAAAAAACTCATTTTGAGTGCTCTTCTAGCCTCTACCTCTTTATCCATCACCCCCTTCATTGTTGTGGCAAAGACCACACATGTAGCATGGAAAAGCTAAAAACCTTATATGCTAGCCGATCACACACTCGGGCTATGCAACTAAAGGAGGAACTCGCCTTAATCCAACGCAATAATCGATCAATCACCGACTACCTTCATGTAGTTAAGACCTTAGTTGATGAAATCGCCATTATTGACCATCCTAGCTCTGATAACGATTTAACCCTTTATGTCTTGAACGACTTAGGGCCTGATTTTTGGGAAATCTTTGAGTCGATCCGAGCGCGAGAGAATTCTCTAGTGTTTGAAGAACTGCACAATCTCTTGGTTGGACATGAGTCGTACCTGAGGCGTTTGGAAACTACTTCTCAAAAGATTGTGATGACGAAAAATTCCACCATGAAATGACAAGCTTCATATGGAATTGAACCATCATATAAGCCCTTTCAGTCATATGGGCAATAACGCTCTCAAGGCCAAAGCTGATATCATTCTGTTGGGGCGGGTGTGGAACCCCTAGGGTCGGATCTGTGCCCCGCACAACGAAAGTAGGTATAACCCAAGGATATCATAGATAAGTGTATTTTAAAATATTTTAATGTAAACTATATTATGATACGAGTCTGTAGGAAAAAACGAGGACCAAATCAGAGTCCGGAAACTCCAAAACGGGGAAAATGAAGTTTTAGTGTTCTTCAGCCCTCGGCGTCGCGACGCCCATATCTATGAGAGCTCAACGTCCCATCGTTACGACAAGCAAGGGTGAGAGTCGCAACGGCCAAATGTCTGATGCTCAGTGTTGCGACGCTGGAAGGTCAGTGTTGCGACGCTGCCATGTGTAAAATAATCGCAGTGAGCAATTTTGCCTTCAAATCAATTCTAAACACTTCCAATTTTCTCCAAACACTTCGATACTCCTAAAATCCAATTTTAGCATCAAAACCATCATCAACACATGTTATACAACAAACATACATGTATTTTAAATTCATATATTATTTGTTTGAATCAAAACACAAACCAAATTAGAATTACATAATGAAATGACTCATGAACAATTCTAGGTCACTCAAAGGTGGTCAAATGATTCTAAAATGGTAGTCATAAATCTAAACTTTAATTTAAAATTTCAAACTCTTATTAAATTTTCCATGTCCAACATGATCATATTTTACCCAATTACAAACATATTGTGTTTATACTTATAAAGCATCTATACACAATTAATTAGCCTAATTTCAACTTCAAGCTATGCTATTATGCATCCAATACATAATTCATCACTATATGTCCCACTAATGAAAAGTCACTAATGAAGAACATAGCTTGGGAGAAGATCAAACTTACCTAGCAAGCTTGATACAAAGATCCAATATTCTTCTCCTTGTTGAAATGGTTGGAGAACTTCCAAAGTTTAGCAAGCTTGATTCTGAGATCCAATCTTGACTCCAATACTAGCAAGCTTCACTCCAAGATCCAAGATCCAATCTTGATTTCTCATTGTTGAAATGTTGAAGAGATCTTCCAAAGCTTCTTAAAACATTTCTCTAACTTAAGTTAATTTCTCCAACTCTTGTTTGTTTTAGCTTTCTCAACCTTGATTAAAATTTTTGGTCAAGCTTGCTATTTATAGCAAAACTTAGGCAATTTTTAATTAATAAAAGTTTTAATAAACTCTTATGTGGGCTTAATCTAATTTGTCCAAATATATATTATTAGGTGTGACTAATCATCTTTGTCTACTATTTTGATTTAATCCAATTAAATCAAGATAAAGTTTAATTAATGGATTAGTTACATATCTACCACTTTGATTTAATCCAATTAAATCAAGCCAAATACACTTATAATTACATATTTACAATTACCAAAATATCCTCAAATGATAGAGATATTTATGAAATTACGACAAAGCCCTTGGGTAATTTTGAATTAATCCAATTAAGTTAAAGTAAATAATCAATGTTATCCAATAACACTTAATTATCTTAGTTGATAATTATGATATCAAATTTTATTTATTATCAAAAATTATCGGCTACTCAAGTGCTCAATGAGTACACTTAATATTATGAGACTCTCTAAGTTCAGACACGTTCGTCATATAAGTCTAGTTAATATGTACTCAATTCGGCCACCTTCGAATTCGCGAAGAACACAAACGACATTTCTGAACTATACAGCTCGAGGTCATCACATATGTTTAACAATCCATCTGTTGTACGCTATCCGAGTTGTGCTTAGGAAACATAGAATATACCGTTAAGTTTCCGAGGTGCACATCCCATGTTGACATGTCCATGATTCTTTACAACTAATACGATCCATTCTAGGTGATCGGCTTTGGCCAAAATCTTTAAGAATCGTGACTTACTCACATGGATACCTAAACTGTAGGGGTTTAATGGTGAAAATCCGGCAACACAGCGGAAATGCGGAATATCAAAATTTTCTGATTTCAATAATTTTTCTTGGATCAATTAAATAAACTTATGTATTTAATTACCCAATACTTAAAAACTGAAATTTTGCACAAGAAACTAAATTTCTTGGTAATTACCGAATTGGCCCAAAACTTTGCAAATTGATCATTTTAGTCCTGAAATTGTCAAATACAATTTTGGATGATTCTAAATCATTTCTAAAATGATTTCCAACATGTCCAACACATCAAAATCAGATTGCAATAAAATCCCCAAATTTTTGTTAATTGCCGAACACACCTAGAATTTTTCAATTTTTGCAATTTGGTCATTTTTTGTTCAAAATATGTCAAGATCAAATCCAATCAACTCAAAAATTAATATGCATCATATACACACCGTAATACATCATATATATGAAAACTCCCATATTTGGAAAGGGTTAAGAACCCTAATTTTATAATTTCTTCAAATTGATAAATTTTACCAAATCAATTAAATTCAACACTTTAATTCAAATTTTACCACATCAAACAAGTCTCACCATCATGAAACAACTCAAGAATAATTATAGGTCATCAATGAGTGACTTAGCAACTCTAGAATGACTTATTGATTATCAAATAATCCAAAGAAAGCTCATGAAACCATTCCAAGCTTACTTCGAAAACATTGTTAGGGATATGCCCTATACCCAACTTGTGGATGGGCTATATGTACATGTATTTACAATATTTTCATTAATTAATAAAATGGTAATCTTTATTATACGTGTCTTACATAAATTATATGAATCATCAAACACTGTAATAAAGCCATTGGAGTAATAAGATGATGGCTTCCATGCCTTATGAGAATCATTACTCTCAAACGTTCATAGTCATAGTTTTGTGAATAATCTGGGCGTTCACAAAGTGGAGAGACTAGCAGGATGATATGATCTGCCCTTAAGTGGGGTAGCCGATCTCATAGGCTACTAGCGGAGATCCGTCCGCTTGGTGTATCACATGGATGCATGAGTTGCTCGCGTCCATTGAACTGGCCGCCGAAAGTTTTCACATGGAGTGTTTATCCCATGTGTCTGTGAGAACTTTCATGTATCGATTGTATGACTAGTCCTTAGACTTGAGGTCATTACAATCTTATGTGTAGATCAAATGACTTTGACATTCTCCTTCCCCGGTTCAAAAGATCCGGTCATAAGGGTATGATTGGGTCATTTGTTGAAACACATGAAGTTTGTAAAGATACAACAGAGAATCGCCACTCTCTCGGATAATATTTTCTTATAAGAGTATTATTCCAGTTCGCGGGTTGATATGTGTGATCAGTGCTTGAGACTGTGGCCGCAGCGGAAGAATCATGTGAGATTCTTGGGTTAGCACGATTCAGGACACTATCAACATCATACCTTTGACTATATGGGTAGACATTTTCCATACCCTAGGTCAAACGGTGGGGATATAGTGAGGTGATGGACCGTATCATATGTAAATCGTATACGGAATGGGTATATATCTTTCATTCTCATTTGGGGGCCTTGGCATGTTACTAGATGTCAACCTTGGTCATTGAAATCGAACGACCATCTAATCGGAGGATAATTTATGTTCGATTAAATTATCACGATTGATTTCATGTCCAACTTAAGGGGAACCCAAAAGGTCACACACAACAAAGTCGAAATCAATAGTTAACAGTGCACATTACAAATTTAACAGCATATATGATTGCTATAGGAATTGTTCATAATTGGTTCAATGTGTTTAATTATTGAACAGATCATTTATGAGGTTCCAAAGTGGCTTAGAGATTGGTGAATGACGATAGGGGCACTTTGGGAATTGGAAAAATGAATAAGAAAATAAATAAATAAAAATCTGCGTTTTTTATTTTATTTTATTTGTTTTGAATTCCAATTCGGCCCAAACTCTTATTAGGGTTTTATAATCTCATTAAACCACTATATTAAGATCCAATGGCTAAGATTTATTTAACATTTATCCCACATCGGATTCTTAATTAATTTTGTTGTCTTTGGAGCATCTATATAAACCCAAAGAATTCTTTACAAATTTGTTTACACCAAAACCTTTCATATTGGGTTTATATAAGTGAGAAACTCTAAAGTTTAAGAGTAAGCCACTGATTTTGAGGATCCTTAAGTCTAATTGACTAGAGGAATCTCAAGTTAAAGGTTTTGAGGTATTTGCCTAGGCTAGCACTAAGGGCAAAATACCCGTGCACTCAAGGCGTAGTCTTGCCGTTGAGTTTTGGCTTTGGTGTGTGCACCTTTGGAGGCCACACACTTGGGTGGCTCTTTGGAACGTGGAAGAGCTTGCTGAGTTCGAGAAAAGCTTGTAGATTGGAGGGAGGACTGGAGGAGTCTTCGGTTCAAGTAAGTCTTTTTCTTTCTTTATTTTAATTAGAGTTATTATGATAGTTAGCATGTTTAGCTTTATGTTCTTTGCATGTTTTATGAGTTTTTATTCTTAGAATATATAGTAACATGCCTAGGCTTGTAGAATAATCAAAACAAATGGGTCTTGGGCAAAGGGATAGCGGCATCATAATTTTTAATTTTCCGCTGCGCACTCGCGGCCGCTTCCCAACAGTGGTATCAGCGCGCCGTTTTTTTTTTTTTTGATTAGTTCTCTCTCATTTGAACTCGAAATTGGGTGTGTAAAAGCTCGTTGGAAAGCTAACACCCTGAACGTACTTTTAGGCACAAGTTTTGCATGATTTGGTTAAGATTTGAATTGTGAAATTGTATTTAAAGTTCACGCATCTGTAAAAAAATGTGAATAGTAAATTTATTTGATTAAAATAAAATACAATATCATAATTAAATATTAATCAAAGTTATTTAATGCCTAAAATAATTCCAAAATATTAAAACTCATATGCTTGATGATTTTATGTTTGATTAAAATTGGCATGATTATTTTAGGGTGCAAGCATCTAGAGACTTTCTAAGGAAATAAAGAGTGTATTGATTATCCCTTAGCTAAGTAATTATTCTGTGATAAACTTAGAGATTTATTACCTTTAAGGCTAATAAATATAAATCACTTGTTTATAATAAAAGACATTATAAAAGATACAAGTGGGGTGGGACCAAGGCGTTAATAAAACTTTCCAAACAAAAGTTAATTTAACCAAAGGTATTACTAGAGTTAGATAATGATTTGATGTCTTCCTTCACTCACTACCTTTTTATAGCCAAAAGGAAAAGCTCTGAAGACATCTAGATAATTATTTACTCAAAGCTTACCTTAAATCATATTTAAAGTGTTGGACTAATTTGGAGGATCTATTGTTTATTCCTGTCACCAAGGCAATAATAGCCTAAGAGGTAAGGGTATTTAAGAGAGTTCGCTCCACCCTCCCTCTGGGGAATTTTCAATGGAGGAATCCATTTGACAGTTATTCACTTAAACTTGCTAAAATCCTCAATAATAATTTAAGTCTAAAATTTGCCTCTCATTGTAAAGTATAGACCGAAATGGCTTAAACCATATTGGCAGGACTATGCTTTATCAGACTGACCAATACCAATTTGTCCCTAAATCGTACTATTGACAATGATTTGACTTTTCTGAGTCATAAGACGCAGCAGCCCTTAGGCGTGGTCTTATAACTTAGTGGCAAAGATTGGGTGTCCACAAGGACTAGCATAAGCTATGACATGTTTGATTGCCCAACCCAATGATCAAGGAATTGTGATTTATATCATAAATTGGTTGGGAACCTACCTAATTATCGTATTTTATAACGACCGGCCCTAGTCGGAGTTGTGAAATGATGATAATGGGATCCTTGCCCACAAGAAATCCATCATATTTGGGTTGATGCGATTTGCTTAAAATTTTAAAACAATTGAGTGAGAGCAACTTCATAATATTAAAAGCCCTTGTTATTATGAAATATTAATGAAAACATATTCCTAATTTTAACATTCTCTCTTAACAGGTGAGTTAAAATATTTCACAAACATTCAAATGGAAAACAGAATATCACTTCATTCCATCCTTGATGAGCATAAGCTCAAATAAGACAACTACAATGACTGGTTTAGAAACCTTAAAATTGTCTTACGACAAGAAAAGATTTTCTATGTTCTTGAAAGACCATTTCCCTCTGAACCCGCAGAAGATGCTGACCAAAATACATTTGATGCTTGGAAGAAACACGTCGATGATGATGAGCAAACAGTTTGCATAATGCTTGGCTCTATGTCGGACGAACTTCAGAAAGCTCACGAAGATATGGATGCTCAAACCATCATCTTTCACTTGAATGAGTTGTATGCAACTTCCGTTCATACCGTGAGATTCCAAGTGTCATGTGCCTTATTCCAAACAAGGTATAAGAAAGGATCTGTTAGTGGACATGTTCTTAAGATGATTGACCATATTGAAAAATTGGCTAACCTCGGGTTCATCATGGATCATGAGATAGGTCACGATCTAATTCTTCAGTCCTTACCAAAAGACTTCTCTAACTTTATTATGCAGTTTCATCTGTCTAATAAAGAAGCTACTTTAGCATAATTGCACAATCTGATAAAACAAGCAGAGAAGGACTTGAAACCGGAGCTTAAAACCTCCGTCATGCTTACAGGTACGGACCTGAAGCCATGAGGCCCAAAGAAAAATAAGGGCAAGGCCAAGGCTCCAGATCACCTAAAGCCCAATGGTAATGTGGAGAAGAAAAAGGGAAATGGGAAATGTTGCTTTTGTGGAAAGAAGGGTCATTGGAAGAAAGACTGTAGATTCTTGAAAGCCAAGGAAGCTAGGGAAGCCAAGAGGCCAAGAATTCCAATGCTTCAGGTATGTTGTATATGATTGAACTATATTCTCAAAACTCTGAACCTTCTACTTGGGTGCTTGACACCGGTTGTGGGACTCACTTGTGTAACAATGTGCAGGGCCTGAGAAACAGTAGGAGACTCCGTCATGGGGAGGTTGACTTACGCATGGGTAATGGAGCAAAACTGGATGCATTGTGCGTAGGGACTTATTCATTAGTTTTGCCGAATGGTTTAATTTTAGACTTAGAAGATTGTGTTTATGTACCTTCTCTAGTAAAGAACATCATTTCAATTTCTTCTTTATATAATAAAGGCTTTTCATGCCTAATAAGTTGTAATGAATGTTCTATTTATTTCAATGAAATAAAATATGGAGATGATATTTTGAATAATGGTATCTATGTCTTACAAACTAACAAAGAATGTTCAACCTCTAATATATACAACGTTAACTCGAATAATCTCAATGAATCACTTCTATGGCACAATCGCTTAGGTCATATCAATGAAACAAGATTAACTAAGCTACATAAGGATGGATATTTCAGACCTTTCAAATATGAACCTTATGGAACTTGTGAGTCTTGTTTACTTGGTAAAATGACCAAATTACCATTCAAAGGTAAATGACAGCGTGCAGCAGAGACATTAAAACTCATACACTCTGATGTATGCGGACCAATGTCAGTCACCGCTAGAGGTGGATTCTTCTACTTCATTACCTTTATCGATGATCACTCGCGATATGGGTATGTGTACCTTATGCGGTACAAATCTGAAGCCTTTGAGAAATTCAAAGACTTCAAAGCTGAAGTAGAAAACCAACTTAATAAAAGTATTAAGTCACTAAGGTCTGACCGAGGTGGTGAATACTTAAGCGACACATTTCAAGATTACTTGAGAGAAAATGGCATTGTTTCCCAGTGGACTCCTCCGGGAACTCCACAGCATAATGGGGTCTCCGAAAGGATAAATCAGATATTATTAGATATGGTCCGATCAATGATGCCATGCACGGATTTACCTCTTTCATTTTGGGGTCTTGCTTTACAAACTGCAACACTACTACTAAACCAAGTTCCTTCAAAGACTGTTGTCAAACACCATATGAATATGGTCTGGGAACGTCCTAGTCTTAGTTATCTAAGAGTTTGGGGATGTGACGCATATGATGAGCGGAAAATATATCAATATTTACCGCCCCTTTTACTTAATATTTCGTTTAGTTTCTCGGGTTTGATAAACGTTTTGATATGTTTTAGTTTATTTTGCAGATAAAATAATATTGGACACAATGAAATCATTTAGGACGAAATGTGGGTCAAATAAGGGCAAAAATTGGACTTGACATATTAATTTTGGAGATTGGAAACTTGAAAGGACGTTTTAACGAAGTGCAGTTTTGGAAATTCCAATTTTGCACATATGTCATATTTAGGGCATAACTTTTTACTCCAATATCGGATTAAGTTGATTCAAGTTCCAGATTAAAGAAGATTCAAAGATCTACAACTTTGAAAGACAAAATAATTTCGAATTATGAAGATTTCATGCCCGAAATTGATGAACCATACATAAGTGTGTTGTGTGTAATTATTAAAGTCATTTTCAAAGCAAAAAATAAATTAATAAATAAATAATAAAAATTATCAAATCACCACCAAACATGATAAGCAATTAGTGGAGAAATTAATAATGGATTTGGTGGAGCAATTAGTTGAGTAATTAGTGGAGCAATTAATAATGGATTTGGTGGATGATTTGATGGAGGTAAAATTTTGCCTATAAATACCAAGCTATTTCATTTGTAAATTCATACTTTCTTCTAAGGAATTCCTTAAGAATACTAAGAAGATTGTATCTTGTTTTTTTATTTACAGCTTTCAGTAATTAATTTCCGCTTTCGCACTTTCTTTTCTTTACTTTTCAGTTTTTACTTTCCGCAATTTACTTTTACGCACAATACTTTTCTTTCTTTAATTTTCAGTTTTTACTTTTCAGTAATGAGGAGGTAACTCCCCTTTGCTGGGGTAAAAGGTAAAACTTTTATTACTAATATTTAGATTAATCTCCCTTAATTATAATATATAAACTAGTTAAAACATGATTTAACGAGGATACCGCCATATTGGTCGGTTGGTAATTATTTAAATTGGTTTTAACCTGACTAAACTGGATACCGCCTGATTGGTCGGTTGGTAATTAATTATTAATTTGACTTAATCTGGATACCGCCTATATGGCTGGTTAGTAATTATCATGCAAATTTAATATATTATATTAAGGGAGATATCTAAAATAGAAGTAATAAAAGTGGATCATTTTACCTCAACATTTTCTTTTATTGTACTTTTACTTTATTTACTTTTCAGCAATTTACTTTCAGCATTTACTTTTCAGCAATTTACTTTCAGCATATACTTTTCAGCAATTTACTTTCAGCATTTACTTTCAGCATTTAATTTTTAGTATTTAATTTCAGCATTTAATTTCTGTCATTTACTTTTTAGCATTTTACTTTATGTCTTTTATTTTATTTAAGTTTTTACTAGCCTTAGTTATGTGTCCTAACTAAGTTAGTTATCTGGGGTTGTGATGAATTCTAATATCACCGGTTTAAAAGGGGTTATTTTATAGTTTGGGTAATTTAAAAGTTTACTTATTAAGTCTTAAGCTTAATGCGTCTTGTTAATTGGCCACTAATAAGATTGATCTGGTAAATCTAAAATAAACTTGACAAAAGAATTTTAGGTTTCAGCCTTAGACTTAATAGCCCACGATCTTCCTTGAGGATAGATAACCCTTTAATAGATTTCCTTATAGGATATACATATACATGTCGGGCGGGGGTAGCCATAATTAGAACTTAAACTTAATGAATCCAGGTAATTTGGTTGACATAGACATATGATTCAATTGGGTTATACTGAGTATTTGCGTCTGACCATCGACAGAGGCTTTCGCCTAATTTAGTGTTCCAGGTTAGTAAACTGATATATTACACAAAAATGAAATAACCACTTCATCTTTAAAATGATATTGGAAGATTCACAACCTAGATAGTTTCCTAATATTGAATTTCCTTAAACCTACTTTCGCGCAATTTTATTTACTTGTTTTTAAATTCAAAATCATCACCATTTCAAATCAATCAATCAACCTGTTAGATACTAGTAATCATTTGACCTTATAAAATTAATAGATTAGGTATTAAGTCCTCCTGGGATCGATACTTTTTATACTACTTGAACGATACGTGCGCTTGCGTTATACGCGTGTGATTACATACCGGTAAGTATATTTTAAGCTCATACAAACTAACAAATTGAATGATAGTGCAGTTAAATGTAAGTTTGTAGGATATGCCTTGAACTCAAGAGTATACGTTTTCTACGTCCCAAATGAACAAAGAACATCTGTCTCACGAAATGCTAAATTTCTAGAGAATGAATTCCTTCTCAAGAAATATAGTGGGAGTAGACATGACCTCGATGAGGTACGAGAAGAACAAACTAACATAGAACTAAACCTCAGGCCCCTCAAAATGGCAGCGACGGAACAACCACAAGGTCTTGAACTTAGAAATTCCGGTAGGGAAAGATATGAGCCTGAAAGATATGGTTTCCATATTGATAAGGAACATGATCAGGTCATTGATAATGACGATCCCACCAGTTATGACGAAGTAATGCGTGACATTGATTCAGTCAAGTGGCTTGAGGCCATGAAATCTGAAATAGACTCTATGTATCAGAATCAAGTCTGGGACTTGGTGGATGCACCTGAAGGGATAAAACCTATAGGCTGCAAGTGGATTTACAAGCGTAAAATTGATGCAGAAGGCAACATCCAAACCTATAAGGCTAGGTTGGTGGCGAAAGGTTATAGACAAATCCAAGGAATTGACTATGATGAAACCTTCTCGCCTGTTGCATTGATAAAGTCCATTCGAATTTTAATGGCACTAGCTGCACACTTTGATTATGAGACTTGGCAGATGGATGTCAAAACAGTTTTCCTTAATGGGAACCTCGTAGAGGAAGTCTATATGACACAACCTGAGGGGTTTTCATCTAAGGATGATCATAATAAAGTATGCAAGCTTAAACGATCCATTTATGGACTCAAGCAAGCCTCCAGAAGTTGGAATATACGATTTGATGAGACAATCAAAGAATTTGACTTCATAAAAAATGTAGACGAGCCTTGTGTTTACAGGAAAAGTAGTGGGAGTGCTGTTATATTTCTTGTATTATATGTCGATGACATATTAATCATCGGGAATGATATTCCCATGATGCAAGCCACCAAGCAATGGTTATCTCAAAATTTCTCCATGAAAGATTTGGGAGAAGCAGCCTACATCCTCGGCATTAAGACCTACCGTAATAGATCTAAGAGGTTGTTAGGACTTTCTCAATCTACGTACATAGATAAACTTTTGAAAATATTCAAAATGGAAGATTCCAAAATAGGTAATTTACCTACTTGTCATAGAATCAAATTATCTAAGGAGCAATGCCCACATACTCCTTCAGATAGAGAGCGTATGAGTAGGATCTCTTATGCTTCAGCAATAGGATCGATCATGTACGCCATGCTATGTACAAGACCTGATGTCTCTTATGCTCTTGGCATAACGAGCAGATATCAGGCAAATCCCGGTGAGCAACACCGGGCAGCTGTCAAAACAATCCTCAAGTATCTGAGAAGAACTACGGATGTGTTTTTGACATACGGAGATTGTTCTGAGATGAAAGTCATTGGTTACTGTGATGCGAGCTTTCAGACCGATAACATCAGATCGCAAACAGGATATCTGTTTACTTTGAATGACGGAGTTGTCGGTTGGAAAAACTCAAAGCAGTCAACTACAGCGGACTCCACCACTGAAGCCGAGTATATTGCAGCATCTGAGGCATCTAAAGAAGCAGTCTGGATAAAGAAGTTCATCACGGAGCTGGAAGTGCTTCCCGCGATAAAGAATGACGTCACGATGTACTGTGACAACACGGGCGCCATTGCTCAATCAAAGGAACCAAGGTCCCACTAGAAATCCAAGCATGTACTCAGGCGATTTCATCTCATCAGGGAGATTATTGAGAGAAAATAAGTTATTATAGAGAAAATACCCACAGAAGATAATCTTGCAGATTCTCTGACTAAAGGGCTGACTCAACAAAAGCATGATAGGCACACCCAAGAGTATGGTGTCCAGATTCATACTAGTTGGCTATAGTGTAAGTGGGAGATTGTTAGGGATATACCATATACCCAATTTGTGAATGGGCTATATGTACATGTATTTGCAATATTTTCATTAATTAATAAAATGACAATCTTTAGTATATGTGTCTTACATAAATTATATGAATCATTAAACACTGTAATAAAGCCCTTGGAGTAATAAGATGATGGCTTCCATGCCTTATGAGAATCATTACTCTCAAACGTTCCTAGTCATAGTTTTGTAAATAATCTGAGCGTTCACAAAGCGAAGAGACTAGCATGATGATATGATATGCCCTTAAGTGGGGTAGCCGATCTCATAGGCTACTAGCGGAGATTCGTCCGCTTGGTGTATCACATGGATGCATGAGTTTCTCGTGTCCATCGAACTGACCGCCGAAATTTTTCACATGGAGTGTTTATCCCATGTGTTTGTGAGAACTTTCATGTATCGATTGTATGACTAGTCCTTAGACTTGAGGTCATTACAGTCTTATGTGTGGATCAAATGACTTTGACACAATACAATACATGTGTAGCTAAATACATCATAAGCTCATTTTGTTGTCAATCTAAATATGGTGAATATTTTCCAAGTCTGATTTGAATATAGTTGTCAAGCTCTTTTTGGATTTTCTTGGTCATGGAATTCAGATGTCATATTCATTTTTCCCGTTGAGCTTCTGGAGAAGTATTTTACCTACACAATAAATAAAAATACACAATAAAAATATACAGAACATAAATTTAATTGTTATTTCATAAATGTGCTAAATTGAGTGGATTAATGAAACTAGATGTATAAAATGATTAATTGTTCTTTTAATAAATGTGAACTTTTTAATGTTCATCACACCACCCAACCAGCTTATTACTAGTCCCTAGTAATTTAAGCGAAAAATTAAAAAGATAAATTCTTATCCAAGTTAGTAATTGTTTTCTTTCTTTCTAAATAATTAAATAAACAAATTCTCATGTACTTTTTATCCTTCTTCCATACACACATAAAATAAGGTATTAATCAATTTATTGTGCCCACAATATTCACAGGTCTTGTTGAAAAAAGAGTAATATTTTTGTCCTAAAATTATATTAGAGTTCACACTTTTTGGCAATGATAGTTTATTTATAAATACAATTTTTTTTTTTGTAATACATCTTCAATCCTTGTATCAAGCTTTGGGCCGGTAACTCCCAAACTTGTTGGCTTTAGGGCACTAGGTGTTAAGATACCCTTACGGACTTAATTGCTCGGATCTCATATGTTAAAAAAAAGAAATGTATGATTTCCTTAAGCTTTCTCTTTAACCCATGTAACGAGCTTTGAGTCAGTGACTCATAGACCAGTTAGCCTTAGGGCACTAAGTGTTAAAACACACCTACGGACTTAATTGCTCGAGTTAGAGAGGCTACGAAATCGAACTTATTTCACACATATTTTTTTTTTCCTTTTTTTAACTCAAGCTCTAGCGTTTTATACGAACAATCACTACTTGATGGGGTAAGATGTTCAGTTACTAAGTAGAAGCTTGATTAGTTTTTTTTTTACCCTTTTTTTGAAATAAAAACACAAACTTCATTGCTTTTAGGTGCTGCCTCCAACAAACTAGAGAACTGAATATTACAAAGTTTTCACTTTCAACCCATGATCATATGTTACCATGCATAGTGATAATACTTGTCAAATGAGCATGTGAAAATTAAATTTAAACAATTTCATGGAGAATTCACAAATTTAAATGATTCAAAAGGAAAGAAACAAAAATAACTTGTTACGAATTATATTAAAAATAAAAATAAATTTTTATTTTTTTACACAAAATAAAATAATTTTTTTTAAAAAAATAATAATAAAAGCATTCTAGTCAATTATCCTCTCCTCCAACCAAATTGAGACATGTTCCCCATTGTCTGAATAAGAATAAATAGAGTTTAGAAGACATCACATGATTCGTGTGACATTGACAATTGAATCTACAACATTGCTACTAAAAAAAAGATTATAGCGTAGAAAAATCAAAATAATAAATTGAAATGTAATTGTGATTGTGGCTCACATCTTCCTCTGATTTTACGTCCAGTAACGGCTTGAACGCCCTCTATGGGTCGAGGATATGCTTCGCATCCAATTTTCTTATTAATGGGAAAACAAGGTCTTTTAAAGTCAGATTCCCGAGACTATAATTTAGCAAAGTGATGGTTTTTTTTTTTACAAAATAGACAAAACAATAAAAAATAGAAATGATTTTTTTAAAGACACAAAACAACACAAAAGTTAAAAAAATACAATAATGTTAAATTAATACTCTATCTATTAAATTTTATTCCCTAGCAATGGCGTCATAAACTTGACAAGCTCAAAAAGATGTTCTTTACTCCCAAGTATTGTTGGAATTGGTGCTCGGCGTGCCAAATTTTATTGTATTTATTGTAAATACAATGTACATTTTATTTTATTATGAATAAAATTAAGTAATTTTCATCAATATAATCTTATATATGGTAAAGGCGTAAATGACCGTAGAATGAATAGTTGTGACATAATTACAAAAATGTCGCAATTGTTACTGAGAAATGACACAATACAATTCATTCTTAAATTGTTCCTAGTCAAGGTTTACATACTTGGTCAGTTAGTAAACCCGTGAGACCGGTACGTGTTGTATATTAGAATTGTTCTATTGGTTTATCTCAGTAAACCATGAGTCTTGGTAAACTCATATAAACACCTAGGTATTTATTGGATAAATACTGAACGACTCATTTAAAGATTCCTTATAGATGGTACACCAACGTCAATAAGAATCTTTACGAGTCGAATAACATATTAGCTCCTTTGACTTGAGATACCACTGTGGATATGTGAGATATCCTTCATGCTTTAATGACAGTCACGTCAACGATCTTTTAAGATCAGACCTCTGCTTGTTCGTTGGGTATGGACTGATACTCACGATATCCTATGATGTATCCAGAGAGGATCTGTCAATCCCGTGTATAGGATTTAGGTGTCCAATTTGTGATTCTTTGAAATCCTTGGCCGAGGTATGATTCGGAAACGAGTTCCAAATATTTATTAAGAATCATAAATATGTCGCGACATATGAGTTGTTCATAGTAGAGATTTGACGTTTAAATCTATATCTCCGGAATAATTCGGATAACCTATGATAGAGGATTATATATGCAATGATTTCGACTTAGATGGTTCAACTTGATTATCTGTGGTCATTGTAATTTGTAAGTGGACAAATTACGGACATGGAAATAGTTTCCATGATAGATAAACTTGAACCTAGAGAGTCCCACAATATAAAATGTACTCGTTGAACACTTGGGCAATTAATTATGGATAATTCTGATTATTCATAATATACACATGCGTATTAAATAATGTGTATTTGTATACGATACATAATTTAGATTAGATACACATTATTAACCTATTAAATTTTGTCACTTGTTTTATTTTTATTATTAATTAATTACTAATTAATTATTAATAATAATAAAATAGAAGAATATTCTTGGAATATTTTTCCATGTATTTATTTTGTCTTTTTTGTTAATTAAAATAAATAAATTAATTACTTGTTAATTAATTAATTTATTAGATAAGAATATCTTGAATATTCATATTAATTTTAGCAAATTGTGATTGGCCGTGATTTGAACACATGGATTTTGATTAACAAAAATCAAATAAATATATTTTGATAAGATCAAACTTGGAACAAAATTATTGGGCCAAAACAAAAGCAAAATTTGACCAAAAATTGTCTAGCAATTTCGATCAAGCTAGTTATTTGTATATAAATGAAATTGTTTCATTTTTTACAAGCTTAGAGACTTCTCATGTGTTGAGAAACAAAAGAAAAAGGGAGATTAGAGTTCTAAACAAAGCATCAACACCAAAAGAAAAAATGAAATTGGTGAAAAAGAATTGATATTAAGGTAATGTAACATCCCGGATTTTCAGGATTGTTCTAGAAGTTTTCCGGAACGATGTTTTAGTCTCGGATCATGATATTATTGAAAAATAAGAGTTCGAGCGATGTTATATGAGTTGGAATAATATATTATGAATTTTCGTCGCGTCGGAAAACGCGTGGGATCAAAAGCCGGTTACATGATTTTCGTAAAACGCGTAATGTTTACAGTTTTGGCCACAGAATTTGCAAACGAACTCCAATCGAGTCGATTATTAGACCATCAGACTCGTTTTTTCGAGACGAACAACTTTCGTGTTGAACACTTTTCGAGAATCGCATAAGAAGGGCTCCGAAATTGTGATATTCCAGAAGGTTCTAGAATAGGGGCTGATCAGTAATTTCGCGAGGGCTTATATGATATTTTCCCAGATGGTATTTAAAGCCTTAAGGTTTTGGGAAATTGCAAAATTGGCAAAAGCCCAAAACCCCTCATTTTCGGCCCCCACCCCCTAAATTTCGCCCTTGCTCGCGCCGGCCACTTCCCGGCCACCTACGGCCGGCGAGACGGTCGGGAAAGGATCGACCGGCCATCCTGCGTCTGTTGGTGGCCGGCGGCGACTCTGGATCGCCGGCGAACGGCGAGTTTTGAAGGAGAAAGTGGCGCGCAATGGGTTAACCGGATCCGGCTCGTCGGTTTGTTTCACGTCCCGAGCCACCTACCAAATCGAAGCCCTCGACGAGTACTACAAGTGTGCGGAGTCGATTTCGCCGAACAACGACCGGTTGCACGCGAAACGAGGAAGAAAGCCGCGGTGAACAGTAAACCCACGACGAACGGTAGCTCCGATCGGAATTCCATCGACACCAGCGCGTTCGTATGGCCGATGGGAGTCCGGATATGGCCTCGGAATTTCGGTACGACTTTCCGTTCAAAATTTGATATTTCAAAGTGTATCGATTTATAGTCGGATGTTTCCGGTAGTTCCGTAATTTAGCGAATTGCCTTGATATGAATTGAATATGATTTAATATGTTAAAATGATAAATGTGGTAGAATCTGGGAGGAATCAGATGAGATATGACTGATCCGGTAGAGTTAGCGAGATTCCGGTAAAACGGAGTTTCTCACGCGATTGAGCGTAGATGATCGTAAACATAGTTATGATGTAAATATGGTATTGCGAGGGTAATTAGGTAATTATGGATTAGTTCGGAGGGTTCGAGACCCTTCCGTAGCGTTTGCGGAAACTTTTCCGCACGTTTTGCCGCAAACGCGTAAAATGAGAATAAGACCCATTTAGCTAATTTAGAATAGCAAGTAAGCATGTATTAGAGTAATGAAGTTTAGATCGTAGTATCAGAGACGATTCGGGTGTTCCGGGGAAACCCGTAGTTGTTTTAGATAAGTTGGAAGTTCCGCAAATAGCGGTACTAACCTTGCGTTGTTACTTGTTTGACAGATCAGACCCAGATCGCGGGCATTCGCTTAGCCAGGTAAGTAACTCATGCTTCTAATACTTAAACGATTTAGTAGTGTTCGGAATTAATTATGTACTAGAATGGTGTATAGTATATGCATGAAACAAGTATATATTTATATATAAAGATGAGTGTGGAAGAAAGAAGCAAGTGTAACTAGATAAGAATAAGCGATTATAAGCAAAGGTATGCGTAAGAAATGAGTATGAGCATATAGAAGTATAGAGACGCACATGTAAGTATATTTAGGTAAGAACATATAAATAAGGTTATAAATATAATTTAATAAGACTTGGGTATGGGGGATGTAGAAACTACACCCTAGGGAATGGGATTAGAGTTATAAATGAGGTAAACAGATATGAACTAGTGATATGAATGAAAGTTTGTAATTTATGCATTATATAAGAATACTAGTATGCATGAGTAAATATGAACTAGTAAGTATATAAGGCTGGTATGAATGCATAGGTTCATGTTCATATGAGAGTAAGCATATGTATAGGTATGATTAGCGACATGAGTATAAACATATGTATATAAGATGATAGAGAGAATAAATGAGTAGTATATGCATAGCATGAGAATATATAAAAGATTATGACATGAGATTCTTGAGCACAAGTTGATAGTTAGAAAATGGCAAATCAGATTAAGAACTAAGACATTGGAACTCATATACTTTTGATGTCTGATATAGTAGTAGAGCTTCGATTGTATGTGTATGAATATAAATTAGGCAATATATTGATTGTGAGCCACCAGAAAGGTAAGTTATAGAGGTAAGCTAAGTTATGATGGTTTGAATGTGTGCATGCATACATAAATATAGATATGTATGAATATAAGATAAATTCAGCATGTTTTAGTTTGAGCAAGCATTCTGTTGATATTTGAGCATATAGTTTGTAAGATCATTATGGATGGAGTCATGGCTAGAGTAGAGAGGAGCATAAGAATTGCATATATGCATGTGCATATGTGTGTGTGTGTTAAGATTTTCAGAGATTGAGTTGCAGTTAACAATGTTTTTGAAATTCAAAGTGTTTTAAAGAAAAGTTGTAGATGTTTTTGAAAGAAAAGTATTTCGGAAAAGTTTTTTTTACAGTTTTGAGATTCGATTTACGTTTCAAAAATTTATCAGCAGTTTTACGTGGTTTTCGGGGCATGAGGTAAAACCTCACCCCAGTATGTAACTTGAGATACAGTTTGGAATTGACGGATATAGTAGCATGTGCACATGTGGAGGACTGAGGGGACGCTCTCAGATCCTCGAGCAGGACTAGGGGCTACAGGGTCCCGAAATCCTGATTTCAGAGCTGGGTGGCTACACTGCAGTTGAGTTATGGTCCTGGGTGTAGAGCTCTACGTTGCCAGTTGAGTATTGGTCCTGGACGTAGGGTACCACCAGTTCTAGTGATGCCCAGTTGAGTGATGGTCCTGGGTATCGAGTACACCCAGTTGAGTGATGGTCCTGGGCGCATAGCAGTTTTCAGTTTTAGATTTTCAGTACACAGTTTTCAGATTTTCAGTGCCTAGATTTCAGAAACCAGATTACAGTATACGGTTTTCAGAAACAGAGTTTAGAAACAGTTTTTCAGATTACAGTTTTCAGTTTTCAGTTTTAAGATACAGTTTACAATTTCAAGATACAGCTGTCAGTTTTCTTTAGATACAGATCTCAGTTTTCAAGTGTAGTTTTAAGTCTTCAGATACAGTTTTCCAGAAAGAGAAAGTAAAGTAAGTAAAGTTTTCAACAAAGAAACTTTTAGATAATAGTTTTTCAGAAAGAGTTTTCAAAGAGAATCTTCTAAAGACATAGCATGTTGAGTAAAGTATGATTTGCAATTAGTGCATATAAATCATGTATTCTAGTAAGTTATTTAAGATGTATATAGTTGATGATAATGCATTATAGCATGAGTACATTTAGATGCATATAGCTAACATTGATACATGGTATCATCATTATGTTTATATGTATTTGTTGATGATGTTGGTATGAGATGTAGGGCTATATGAGAGATTCTCCTTGTGAATGTTTAATGTGTGATAAATATTTGAAGGAAATAACATGTTGAAATGATTACATGTGTATGTATGCATGATCATTGATAGTAGGTTAAGTATCTGACATAGATAATATTTTAATACAACCGACTTGATGATATTTCAAAGAAAATAAGAATAAGAGGTTTTAAATTAAAGGCTAGAACTAGATACAAAGTAAATATATAGAAAAGTGGAAAGATATTAAAGTAACATAGTGGATACGTAATGAATCTTGGTACAATAGATGGATTTATAGAGCTAAATGATCATTGTATAGATGTTCAAAGTTTAAGTATGAAACAAGATGTAAGGGTGTGTGAGTTAGAGTAGAAATCTTGTAATAAGTGGTATCATCTAAACTTGAATGAGAGTTTTGCAGTTAGCTTAGATTTGAGAATTACGTGAGACTACATAGACAATTTAAGTCATCAATGTATTAAGAAATAAACCTTGTATGATGTTTGTATGTTTAATCTAGGAGCATAGTTACTTACTGAGTCATTATGACTCACACCACCACAGTTTGTAGTTTTGCAGGTCAATAGCTGTCATATGGATTCAGCAGATGCTCGGTGAAGACTTTGAAGACGGTGGATCACCCCAATTGCAGTCAAGAGAGTCATGGGTCGAGTTATGGGTCCTCACGGCCCTTTGTATGGTTTTTGTATTTGCATATCATTTGTATAAGTCATGTAATGGTATAGTTTCATTTTGAGTTCTGGCCGGAGGCCAAGTGGTTTATATTTTGTTCATTGAGTCCAGGCTTGAGGCCTTGTTGATGAATGCATTGATGTTGAGTTACCGGCCTGAGGCCGAGATTGTATGTTCCTGCTGTATATGGATGCTGGCTACAGGCCAGGTTGCATGATGTTGCGAATACATCATGCCGATATTTCGTTAGAATCAGAGGCTTATGGAGGTGGGTTTAGCCTGTCTCCTGCCGGTAGCATCCTGGCCTAGGCGGGATGTTACAGGTAATAATAATTTCCTAATTTTCTATCTTCTTAAGTTTTGTTTTTGAGCATGTAAATATGTATGAGATATGTATATTGCATGTTTGAATTAAATATGTATCTAGGATATGTATTTGAAACAAAATTTGGTGTTGAATGTTAGTTAACATTAATAGTTTTTCTTTATAACATGTGTAAATTGAATTAATTAGGGAATTAATCTAAAAATTAAAATTATCATTCTAGAGTGATATTACCACTCTAATGTTGCCTAGAATTGTTCTTGGAACTTTGTATTGTGGTGATTTGATTTGGTGTAAATTAATTGGATTAATTTTGTGAATAAATTGAATTTTGGCATGAAAATTGGACAAAAATTAAAACTGGATCAGATCTGGTTATGGACCTTAAAACAGAATATTTTTCATGTAAAAATATATTATTTGGATGATATTGAATGTGTATTGGGTGGTGGATTAATTCCGGAAATTGTTCTAGGAAAAAATGCGAGAAAATGGCAAAATTCCGTCGAAACGGTCTCAATGCGTGGCCTGACCGAACACTGCCTGAGTGACCGGTTTTCCCCGGATCGACTGATGGTTAACCGGTTTGACCGTTTGCCCGTTACGCGTAGTATTTGTCGAAAAATATTTTCGTAAAATAATTCATCGTGTAATGAAATATATTACGTTATTAAATGCTAATAAATAATTTATTTAAAATTATTTGGGTGAATTAAAAATATTTTATTTTTATTAATTCGCTCGGAAAGATTTTAAAATGTTTAAAAATAATTTTCGCCTTCACCGCCCCTTCCGCTGCGCATACCCCAACAAAATGGTATTAGAACGTCTGATCTCACATCCAAAATAATTTTTCATGCCTTAAATATTTGATATTTAATTCAATTTATTTTACACATGCTCGAGAATTAATTGATTGGATCAATTATTTTAGATGTTAGACAGTATTTGTAAAATCCCCATAATAAAGCTTTGTGTTTTGTGAGTGTACTATACACTAATGGGTCTGTCTCGTCAATACGGATATAAATATTTTTCCTGATACCGTGGTTGTATCTGCCAAAGCAGTGCGGCTATGGTTAATGGAAAATTATTTATACCGGTAAAACTTATTTGATAAGAAACAAATTCAAGTGAAAGTGCATATCAATAGATGTCAAAGCAGTAAGGTGATGAATTAGTACCTTGGATATGTATATTGACGAGTATTGCCTTGAATACGCCCCATCCAATAGATGCTAAAGCAGTGAGGATCAGAAACGGTTCAGGGCCTATTTTAAAGAGTCACATTAGATGTGATTGATAATTGTTATCTACTTTCAAATATATTTGTGCATAATGTGCCAAAGCTGTGTGTTCAAATATATTTGTGAGGTTTACTTCCTGTTATAGAATTTAATTTAATTATTGAATTTTCGTATTTTGTTTGGGGATTATCAATTTTTTAAAATAGTGGGAGGGCATCCTTATATTAAAAATCCATGATATATTGGATGTTTTGTGATATTGATGAAATTGCTTTTATCTGCAGCAGCCGTTGGCGAATACGAGATTCGTCTATCCAGAGGCAGCATCATTTTGACAGATTGTGTTTTTGTGCCTGGTTGTGTAGCTAATATTATCTCCCTGTTTTTATTAAATACAAAAGGATATCATGTACATATTAAGAATCGTTCTATGTATATATATTATATGAATGATGTTTTGTTACACAAATGTTCAAATTCGCAAGGTCATTATATTTTGCATGTCATTAGAGATGTTTATAAAATTGGGGATAATAAACGTAAAAGATCTGAAATAACTGATACTGAATTGTGGCATATACGGTTAGGTCATATAGGTGTACGACGCCTAACCCATTTGGTTAAGAATGGTTTGATTGAGAATCTAACTATACAATCTTTTCCAATTTGTGAATCTTGTATTCAGGGTAAAATGACCAAAGCCTATTTACTGGTGTCGGACATCGAGCCACTGACTTATTGGAGCTCATACATAGTGATGTATGTGGTCCTATAAGTAAAACTGCTTATAGTGATTTTTCTTACTTCGTAATATTTACCGATGATTTGTCACGGTATGGTTATGTTTATTTGATGAAACATAAATCGGAAACCTTTGAAAAGTTCAAAGAATTTTGAAATGAAGTAGAAAAACAAACTGGTAAATTCATCAAATGTCTTCGATCAGATCTAGGCGGTGAATATATTAGTAGTGAATTTACCGAGTATCTTAAAGAGAATGAGATTCTCGCTCAATATTCTCCTCCAGGTACTCCACAAGACAATGGAGTGTCTGAAATGAGAAATCAGACTTTATTAGATATAGTTCGATCAATGTTGAGTTTTACAGATCTACCTTACTTTTTATGGGGGTATCCTCTTCTAACTGCTGCATATCTACTGAATAGGGTTCCTTCTAAAGTTGTTCTCACTACTTCATATGAGATATGGGTTGGAAGGAAATCGAACCTTAATTATATTAGGGTTCGGGGCTGTCCTGCATACATCAAAGTGACGCAGCAGGATAAACTTATGCCTCGAGGGCGAAAAGTTAGGTTTGTCGGATATTCTTCAAACTCCAAAGGATATCAATTTTATAATCCCGAGCATCGAAATGTGTTCGTAGCTCATTTTGCCAGATTTGTTGAAGAAGAATTTTTGGCATAAGGTGGTAATCATAGAAGGGTGGAGCTTGATGAAGTCCAACCTATAGATGACAGACCGATAGAGGAATCACAGGTTAAAACATAAGCATAACCTTCTAGTTCCACTCTCCGTAGGTTTACTAGGATATCTAGGCCTCATGAGCGCTTGTATTTGATACAAGACAAGAGTCTCGATGTGCTCATTGTTGAGGAGACTGAACCATATACCTACATAGAAGCAATGTTAGACATTGATTTCGCTAAATGGAAGGAAGCCATGAATTCCGAAATGGACTCTATGCATCATAATCAAGTATGGGACTTGGTTTCGCTTCCTGAGGGAATTATTCCTATAAGTTGTAAATGGGTTTACAAAAGGAAGCGCGGGCCTGATGGGAATGTTGAAACCTTCAAAGCCCGACTGGTTTCTAAAGGTTACACTCGAAGGCCATGTGTGGACTATGATGAAACCTTTTCACCAGTAGCGATGCTAAAGTCTATTAGGATTTTGTTGGCTATCGCTGCTTATCATGATTATGATATTTGGAAAATGGATGTCAAAACGGCTTTTCTTAATGGATTTCTTGATGAAGAAATCTATATGGAACAACCGGAGGGTTGTCTCCAGCCAAAATTCTGGCATAGTATGTAAGCTTAAGAAGTCCATTTATGGACTGAAACAAGCTTCTCGGAGTTGGAATCTTCATTTTGATGAGGTAATCAGATTGTTTGGTTTTCTAAAAAAACAAAGAAGAACCTTATGTTTATAAGAAGGTTAGTGAGAGTATGATTGTGTTCTTAGTACTTTATGTGACAACATCCTGATCATTGGAAATGATCTTGGAATGATGCAGGGTGTTGAAGCATATCTCTGTAAAAACTTCTCCATGAAAGACTTGGGTGAAGCTTCCTATATACTTGGTATAAAACTCTATAGAGATAGAGAAATGAAGCTGATTGGGTTATCTCAATCTTCGTACATAGATAAGATCCTAGAAAGGTACAACTTTAGCAATTGTAAAGTTGCTAATATACCTTTTCGACATGGCATTCATCTTTCGAAAAAGACGTGTCCTCAAACGGAAGATGAAAAGGCTAGAATATCTAGTTAGTCTTATGCATCATGCTTAGGAAGCATCATGTATGACATGTTATATACGAGACCTGATATTAGTCATGAAGTAAGCGTTACTAGCAGATATCAGTCAAATCTAGGTAACGACCATTAGATGGCCGTTAAACATATCCTAAAGTATCTGAAATGTACTAAGGATAAGTTTCTTATTTATGGAGAAAGTGATTTACAGATAAGAGGATATCCAAATTCTGACTTTCAATCAGATATTGATGATAGAAAGTCTACTTCAGGTTTTGTATTTACTCTTAATAATGCTGCAGCCAGTTGGAAATGTTCCAAACAAGGATCACCAGCTGATTCCAGCACTGAGGCGGAATATATTGTGGCATCAGATGCTGCTGATAAGTGTGGTTTATACCCACTTATTCCGACATCTTTAGCTTATTGTTTTTTTATGTTTCGAGCCATTTAATGTATTTTGTAGTTTATTTTATATTTTATTTGTAGGAAGCATTAGAACATCGATAATGGAGCAAATACGTGTGTTCCGGGACCTATTGGGAGCATCGGACTCAAGAAGCAGTAAAAAACAGCATCAGCTGCGCACTGAAATTAAAAAGGCTATAACTTTTGATTTAGAAAGAGTTACGAGACCCATAATATATCGATTTGCATCTACTCGAGGAAATCTAGTCATTTACATACATTTTCCAGGGATTTAGGCGCCGCAGCGCCCACTTTTCAGCGCCGCAGCGCCCCTGCGGAAGAAAACCTGCACAAGTCAGGAAAGTGATTTTTAGGGTTTTCAGCATGTATTATGACTCCCAGGCTCTACTATAAATATATCAGTTCGTCCAAAACTAGAGGAGGAGGCTAATACAGAGCACAAAACACGAAAACAAATATTTTTAGAGATCTAAGGAGAGGAATGAAGAGCAACAAAGGGAGATTAAGGCGGTGACGTCCGAGGAGGAAGAGATTCAATTCGGGTTTTATCTTCTTGTTTCTTTCTTAGAACTCTAATGATTTCCATTAGATTCATGACTTGTTTATTATTGTTTTTATCTTTTTTCATGAACTAAACTCCTTAATTCTGGAGAATGATGTAATTTATGCTTGAACATTGTAATTGTTTGTCGATTTTGTTATGAAGTTTTATTGATTTATTTATATTCTTTTGAGTTTAATGCTTCTTGATTGTTGGCCACAATTTGAGATGATGAATGTTTAGAATCTATCACTCGAGAGAGGAGATTTTGAATAGATCTAGAGAATATGACCTAGGATTTTATAGAGTTCGAGAGAATTTGTAGTCCTTTGAAGTCGTTAATATAGAATCACAAATCGTAATGAGTTGTTAACTATTGAATTTTTATAGAGATATCGAAGTCTATAGTTAATGATATTTTCACTCGGCACTCGAGAGAGGGAGTGAATATTTTAGGAGTCTTGACTTATAAACAATATACTGAACATGGATTAATTGACATGAAAAATACATAGGCGACAGCTAGGTGAAATCATGATCCAGAATCTCTATCGTATTAGTTCCTCATATTTTATTGTTTTTATATTTATTTATCTATTATAAATCTTTATTATTTTTTTTCTAAATAAAGTTAGGATTATCAATTGTAGTACTTAGTGCGAGTTAACGCAATCCCTGTGGGTTCGACATTCTTTCACTGATTTATACTAAAACTTGACACCGTACACTTGCGGTACGATATAAAAATATCACAACAAGTTTTTGGCGCCGTTGCCGGGGATTGTTTGTTTAATTCACATTAATACTACTACCAAGTAATTTTAGCTTTAATTTAGAATTTTATTTTTATTTTTATTTTTATTTTTTTATTTTTATTTTATTATTTTTATTTCCTTATTTTTGTCTTAAGTTTTATTTTTGTTTTTATTTCTTATTTTTTATTTTTATTTTTATTTTTATTTTTATTTTTTTTGTTTTATTTTTTTCTTACGAGGTGAGTTTGAAAAGAAGCAATGACAGATCCTGTTAGTGCACTGATAGCTCAAGTATCGTCCCTCACGACTCATCTAGCAGTATTGACAAATCAAATGGGTCAACCGTCTATTGAAGCTGCTTCTGCTAATGGAATGCTTTTATCCAACAGAGAGCATGATTTGAACAAGTACAATATGTGAACAATCGGAACTTCAACAACTATAGAGGCAGTCTTATGCCTAATTATTATCATCAGAATTTTTCATATGCTGATATGGAAAACATTTTTGCAACCTCCTAATGGCTTCAATTATCCAAGTGCTGAGCAGAAACCTTCCTTAGAAGACCTCATGAGCATGTTTGTAGCTACAGCTTCAGAGAGGTTTGAGAGGAATGAGTCAAGACTGGATAACTTCGAAACACGAATGGGAAATATAGAGGCAAATATGAAAACTTTAGAAGCGCAAATTGGGTTGCTTGTTTCTTCCATGACCAATCAACAGACATGGGTGTTTCCGAGTGATATTGAAGTCAACCCCAATGAGCAATGTCAAATTATAGCCTGTAGGAGCGGAAAAGAGTTTAAAGACACCTCTCGGGAAACAGTAACTGAAGAAGAAAACAAAGATATAGTAGAGAATGGAGTTGCAAACACGCATGGTGAATCATTTCAGCGACCTATGAGCATAATAAAGCTATGCATAAAGGAAGATTCTCTGCAGCTAAACCTGAAACCACTCCCAAAGCACCGTAAAAAGAGGAAAAGAAAGGTCAGTGCTCACTTGGAGATGATCCCTGGAAGGTTAAAAAGGAAGCCGAGCCAATTTTGCCGAATGTGCAGTCCAGAATTTCCAACTAGGGGACAATCTACATATCCTGGGGGACCATCTATGAATAAATTACCACAGCCTGCCAAGCTGTCTTTTTCATGTCATAAGAACCGGAGGATACCAAAGAAGAAAGCATATGAGATTACCCGGTTCACTACGTTTAAGCCACCATAACCATTTGGTTGGTTGCGTCTGGCTGAAGACGTTAAACTTAGCGCTAGCGGGGAGGCAACCCTTGCATTTATTTTATAATTGTTTTCTTTATTTTTAATTTTTATTTTATTGTGTGTTATTTATTAAATTGCATGTTATTTATGCAGGTAGCACGAGACACACAACGCCTGCGCAACCAAATTCTAACCAGCAAGAACTTCATGCATGGTAGTGTTGTTCCTCACTCTTGCTCTTGATATTTATCTTACATTGAGGAAAATGTAAATTTTAAGTTTGGGGGTGTGTGTATGTTGTTTACTTGCTATTTAGTTGTTTAAATTTATTGAAAAAAAAATTTAATCTTTGATAGTAAAACATAAATCCTGTGATGATATTGTTTGTTTATGAGTGAAATTTTAGAAACGATAAGTGCCCGATTTACTTTTATCTGATGCCTTGAATAACTGATCTATGTTAGACTCGTAAGCACTTAAAAATAGGTTTTTAGCAGTGAAAACTTAAGTAGTTGACAATGTGACTAGTTGAAGAAATTGCATGTCGATGAATGACCGTTTGCGTAGATATCTATCTTGATTTGCTAGTGTTATGAAGTATGGTATAGCTAAAAAGAAAAATGTCTCTAAAGAAAGAAATCAAACCACCTATAACCGATAAGCGTGAAGCTACCCATGGGCGAGTATTAGGACCACCATGAGGAGAAATGCTACCTTAAAGGGTAGGTGAGTTAAAAAAAAGTGCAAAAATGAGAAAAGAAAAAAAAGACAAGAAAAAAAAAAGAAAAGAAAAATCATACCATACTGAACACGAAATAAAGCAATTACAGAGTATAATTGAGATATCTAGGTTGATTTGACCCATCGATTCTAATTTTTAAACGAAATCATTGAGTTGGCCTACTTAGGACTAAGCTGTGAATGAACCTTTACACACACACACCATGAGTCTAGTTTAGATGATTTACTCAAGAATTTGGATTCAAGTTGCAATTGTGTACTTTGAAGGTTCTATAATTTCATTTATAAGCTTTCTTTGAGGATAAATTTATGCTTAACTATCGGGACTATATTTTGTTTTTTTTTTTTTTTTTTTTTTTTATATTTTTGCATGATTGTGTGTGAATGACGTTTGTGGGTATCGTCACTGTAAGCCCTCACGAGACTATAACTCGTCCATTACGGCCGCCTAGGGGTTAAAGGCTTGTTGCATACGCTAAATGCGATCGTGATCCCTACGAAAGTGGCTTAGTTAATTTAGTTATTTTTATTTGTTTAATTGAATTTAGTTTTTATTTTATCTTTTGCTTGGGACTAGCAAAACTTTAAGTTTTGGGGTGTTTGATAAGTGTGGTTTATACCCACTTATTCCGACATCTTTAGCTTATTGTTTTGTTATGTTTCGAGCCATTTAATGTATTTTGTAGTTTATTTTATATTTTATTTGTAGGAAGCATTAGAACATCGATAATGGAGCAAATACGTGTGTTTTGGGACCTATTGGGAGCATCAGACTCAAGAAGCAGTAAAAAACAGCATCAGCTGCGCACTGAAATTAAAAAGGCTATAACTTTTGATTTAGAAAGAGTTACGAGACCCATAATATATCGATTGCATCTACTCGAGGAAATCTAGTCATTTACATACATTTTCCAGGGATTTGGGCGCCGTAGCGCCCACTGTTCAGCGCCGGAGCGCCTATGCGGAAGAAAACCTGCACAAGTCAGGAAAGTGATTTTTAGGGTTTTCAGCATGTATTATGACTCCCAGGCTCTACTATAAATATATCAGTTCGTCCAAAACTAGAGGAGGAGGCTAATACAGAGCATAAAACACGAAAACAAATATTTTTAGAGATCCAAGGAGAGGATTGAAGAGCAACAAAGGGAGATTAAGGCGGTGACGTCCGAGGAGGAAGAGATTCAATTCAGGTTTTATCTTCTTATTTCTTTCTTAGAACTCTAATGATTTCCATTAGATTCATGACTTGTTTATTATTGTTTTTATCTTTTGTTATGAACTAAACTCCTTAATTTTGGAGAATGATGTAATCTATGCTTGAACCTTGTAATTGTTTGTCGATTTTGTTATGAAGTTTTATTGATTTATTTATATTCTTTTGAGTTTAATGCTTCTTGATTGTTGGCCACAATTTGAGATGATGAATGTTTAGAATCTATCACTCGAGAGAGGGGATTTTGAATAGATCTAGAGAATATGACCTATGATTTTATAGAGTTCGAGAGAATCTGTAGTCCTTTGAAGTCGTTAATATAGAATCACAAATCGTAATGAGTTGTTAACTATTGGATTTTTATAGAGATATCGAAGTCTATAGTTAATGATATTTTCACTCGGCACTCGAGAGAGGGGGTGGATATTTTAGGAGTCTTGACTTATAAACAATATATTGAACATGGATTAATTGACATGACAAATACATAGGCGACAGCTAGGTGAAATCAGGATCCATAATCTCTATCGTATTAGTTCCTCCTATTTTATTGTTTTTATATTTATTTATCTATTATAAATCTTTATTATTTGTTTTCTAAATAAAGTTAGGATTATCAATTGTAGTACTTAGTGCGAGTTAACGCAATCCCTGTGGGTTCGACACTATTTCACTGATTTATACTAAAACTTGACACCGTACACTTGCGGTACGATATAAAAATATCACAACAGCTGCAGAGGAAGATGTATGGATTAGAAAATTTATCATCGAATTAGGAGTTGTCCCAAGCATCGAGGATTCGATCTCGTTGTTCTGTGATAATAAGGGTGCCCTTGCACAAGCAAAAGAACCTAGAGTGCATCAGAAATCGAAACATGTGGAACGAAAGTACTACATTATTCGTGAAATCATTGCTGGAAGAGATGTTGCCATATGCAAGATATCTGGAGAGGACAACATAGCAAACCCGCTTACGAAGACCTTGCCTCCGAGACTATATGATAGAAATGTAGAGGCGATGAGTATTAGATACCATCAAATTTGGCACTAGAGCAAGTGGGAGAAAATGTTGGAATTGGTGCTCGGCACGCCAAATTTTGTTGTATTTATTGTAAATACGATGTATATTTTATTTTATTTTATTTTGAATAAAATTATGTAATTTTCATCAATATAATCTTATATATGGTAAAGGCGTAAATGACCGTAGAATGAATAGTTATGACATAATTACAAAAGCGCCATAATTGTTACTAAGAAATGTCACAATACAATTCATTCTTAAATTGTTCCTAGTCAAGGTTTACATACTTGGTCAGTTAGTAAACCAGTGAGACCGGTACGTTTTGTATATTAGAATTATTCTAATGGTTTATCTCAGTAGACCATGAGTCTTGGGAGACTCATATAAACACATAGGTTTTTATTGGATAAATACTGAACGACTCATTTAAAGATTCCTGATAGATGGTACACCAACATCAATATGAATCTTTATAAGTCGAATAGCATATTAGCTCCTTTGACTTGAGATACCACTATGGATATGTGAGATATCTTCCATGTTTTGATGGCAGTCACGTTAACGATCTTTTAAGATCAAACCTCCGCTTATTCTTTTGGTATGGACTCACGATATCCTGTGATGTATCCATAAAGATCTGTCAGTCCCGTGTATGGGATTTAGATGTCCAATTTGTGATTCTTTGAAATCCTTGGCCGAGGTATGATTCGGAAACGAGTTCCGAATATTTATTAAGAATCATAAATATGTCGCGACACATGAATTGTTCATAATGGAGATTTGACGTTTAAATCTATATCTCCGGAATAATTCGGATAGCCTATGACAGAAGGATTATATATGCAATGATTTCGACTTGGATGGTTCAACTTGATTATCTGTGGTCATCGTAATTTGTAAGTGGACAACAGATAAACTTGAACCTAGAGAGTCCCACAATATAAAGTGTACTCGTTGAGCACTTGGGAAATTAATTATAGATAATTCAGATTTTTCATAATATACACATGCGTATTAAATAATTTGTATTTGTATACAATACATAATTTAGATTAGATACACATTATTAACCTATTAAATTTTGTCACTTGTTTTATTGTTATTAATTAATTGTTAATTAATTAATAATAATAAAATAATATTCTTGGAATATTTTTCCACGTATTTATTTTATCATTTTTTGTTAATTAAAATAAATTAATTAATTACTTGTTAATTAATTAATTTATTAGATAAGAATATCTTGAATATTCTTATTAATTTTGGCAAATTGTGATTGGCCAAACCATGTGATTTGAACACATGGATTTTGATAACCAAAAATCAAATAAATACATTTTAATAAGATCAAACTTGGAATAAAATTATTGGGCCAAAATAAAAGCAAAATTTGACCAAAAATTGTCTAGCAATTTCGGCCAAGCTAGTTATTTGTATATAAATGAAATTGTTTCATTTTTTACAAGCTTAGACACTTCTCATGTGTTGAGAAACAAAAGAAAAAGGGAGATTAGGGGTCTAAACAAAGCATCGACACCAAAAGAAAAAAGGAAATTAGTGAAAAAGAATTGATATTAAGGTAATATTAATTTCCTAATTTTCTATTTTCTTAAGTTTTGTTTTGAGCATGTAAATATGTATGAGATATGTATATTGCATGTTTGAATTAAATATGTATCTAGGATTTGTATTTGAAATAAAATTTGTTGTTGAATGTTAGTTAATCTTAATAGTTTTTCTTTAAAGCATGTGTAAATTGGATTAATTAGGGAATTAATCCAAAAATTAAAATTGTCATTCTAGAGTGATATTATCAGTCTAATGTTGTCTAGAATTGTTCTTGGAACATTGTATTGTGGTGATTTAATTTGGTGTAAATTAATTGGATTAATTTTGTGAATAAATTGAATTTTGGCATGAAAATTGGACAAAAATTAAAACTGGATCAGATCTGGTTATGGACCTTAAAACATAATATTTTTCATGTAAAAATATGTTATTTAGATGATATTGGATGTGTATTGGGTGGTGGATTAATTCCGGAAATTATTCCGGGGTAAAAACGCGAGAAAACAGCGAAATTCGCATCGAAACGAGCTCAATGCGAGCCAGATTTAAACCCAGCAAACTGGGCACTGTTCGGGCAGCCCAAGGGCTGACCAAACACCGCGCCCTTCCGCTACGCATACCCCAACAAGTATAAGAGTGTCGAAGTAATAAAATAATCTGGTAAGTCCGGGGTCGATCCACATGGAATAAATTTAATATGATAAAATAATAATTTGAGTGAAAAGAAAAAGATTGATTTTTTTTGAAGTGATTGGAAATTTTTAAATTAAACTGCAATAATAAAATAAAATACTGGGGGCTAGAGGATCCACTTTTAATATTTCAAATTTAGAAATCTCATTTTTTATAATAAATAAATTATCATTATTACCTAATTAATTTATTTCAAGAATTAATTATGCCAAAATATATAAAATCAGCCATAAAGGTGGTGATGACTTTTGTCTATAACAAGTGTAGTTAGGAATTCAATTATGCCAAATATATAAAACCTGCCATATATACGGTAACAAAATTTGTCAATAATTAATTCAGATCTTTGATAGTCCACTCTCTCTCATTTATGAGATTCAAGTATTATTTGTGCCAATCGGAAACTGTCTACAGCTAGTCAATAGTCCTCAATAAACTAGAAAGAGTATGAATTTTATTTGGGAAATTATCACAATTTATAAAATATAATATAAATAAAAATCATATATATTTTCATACCAAGTGCTTCACCTTTTACCATAACATGATACAAATTTAAAAAATAAGATATAAATAAAAACACTCATGATTTAATTAATAAAAGAAAAATAAATTACAAAAGAAATAAAATAAAATAAAACACATATGATATTTACCCCAAATCTCCCAAAATGAGAAAATGAAATAACACCCTGATCAGAGAGGAGCTCTCCATCTTCTCCCTTCCCCAAATTGAGGTGCCAAGCACCCCCTTTTATAGGAGATGCATTGGCACCTAATTACAAAAAAAAAATATATATTATATAATACATTTGCTTTTTGTAAAAATCAAATGCATTATTGCCATCCACCAAAAAAAAACTTTCGCCGGATGGCAATATATATATATATATATATATATATATATATATATATATATTATAATAATAATACAATACATGTAGCTAAATACAACATAAGCTCATTTTGTTGCCGATCTAAATACGGTGAATATTTTCCAAGTCCGATTTGAATCTAACTATCACGCTTTTTTTTTTTTTTTGGTTTTTTGGGTCCTAGAATTTAGATCTCATATTCATTTTTCCTGTTGAGCTTCCGAAGAAGTATTTTACCTACATAATAAATAAAAATACACAATAAAAATATACAAAATATAAATTTAATTGTTATTTCACAAATGTGCTAAATTGAGGGGATTAATGAAACTAGAAGTGTAAAAGGATTAATTTTTCTTTTAATAAATGTGTACTTTTTAATGTTCATCAACTTCCAATTATTAGAAATCACCTTTGAGTCATTCAGTATTCGCTTCAACGAATACCCACACATCTATACGAGCTTCCAAAGCTAATGGTACATCAGGTTAAACCATTAGAACTTCAATTCCAATATAAGACATGTGCTAGTCTTCTAGGTTATAGGAATTCGACCGTATTTCAAAACCAACGACTATGAATATTTACTTTAAGAATAATTTATAATAGTAATATTATCCCAGTATCGGACCACTTAGTGTCCAGTATTACTACATGATTATTCCTAGGTCGATGTCATTCTTAGCATATTTATACATCAATCTAATATGCACAATGACATTACCATTAATAGGGTATAAAATGAAAATATAGTTATTTTGTTAATAAATAATAAAATATAATGTACAATACACTATATTGGCGCTCCAAGCACCAATTCTAACACATGTCTTAGTCAGGCTTTGTCTCAACCGCAGAGGCGACATGCTATGTACAATGAGTTTATCGTTCTTATGAAACACAACACTTGGGATTTAGTCCCACCCCCGCCGAATTGCAACCTAGTAGGCTGCAAATGGTTTTCCGGGTGAAGCAAAAATTTGACGGGTCTTTAGAGTGATTCAATGCTCATCTGGTTGCAAAGGGTTACAATCAGCGTCATAACATTGATTACAAAGAAACCTTCAGTTTTGTAGTTAAATCAGTTACAATTCGAACGATACTGTATATTGTTGTTGTGAATGGCTAGGAGTTACGACTAATGGATGCTAATAATGCTTTCTTACATGGTGAATTATCTGAGACTGTATATATGATACAACTACCTGGATTCAAAGATACATCTAAACCAAATTATGTTTTCAGGCTCCACAAGGCAACATATAGGCTCAAACAGGATCCACGAGCTTGGTACATTGCTCTGAAAAATGTACTGCTTGCGTTGGGATTTGACAATTCTAAAACGGATCCATCCTTATTTATTTATAGAAAATCAAACATCATATGTTAGTTCTTGGAATATATTGATGACCTAGTGATTACAGGCAATAACATATATTTCGTGACTTCAATTATAAAGCAGTTGGGCGACCATTTTTCTCTTAAGGATATGAAATTACTTCATTACTTCCTAGGTGAGGTTGCACCAACTCAGACATGACTCTTCCTCTCCCAACACAAGTACATTTACGAGTTGTTGTCTACCACCAACATGAGTGGTGCCAAAGTTGTCACCACGCCTCTCTCCACGACTCAACCTCTCAAGTTACTTGATGGAGCAGCTGTTGTGGACAACACTGAATTCCAAAAATTTATTGTCAGCCTGCAGCATCTCCCATTGACACGTCCAGATATCTCGTTCGTAGTGAATAAGTTGTCCTAATTCATGCATAAGCCAACCACCACTCACATCACAGCCACCAAAAGACTCATTTGGTAGTTAAAGAAAACTATGTTTCATGGTATACATATTCAAAAATATGAGTCTACAGCCTTGGTTACATATTCTTACGCAGATTGGGCTGGAAATATTGATGATCACACCTCCACATATGCTTACATTAGCTTTTTAGGCCCCAATCATATTTCATGGAGCTCAAAGAAACAATGAGTTGTTGCCAGATTTAGCAACAAAGCAGAATACCATGCTCTTATAAATGCAACATCTGAGACAATGTGGATTCTGGCCCTACTCCGTGAGCTCAGATTCCCTCTCAAATCGGCCTCATTACTATTGTGTGACAATCTTAGTGCAATATATCTTAGTTTCAATCTAGTCCAACATTCATGCATGAAACACGTCCAAATAGATCTTCATTTTGTGCATGAGCTTGTTCAACATGGCACTCTACAAGTTTATCATGTTCATACACGGGATCAATTGCATGACCTGTTAACCAAGCCATTATCCAGACAAAGAACGAAACTCTTAAGAACCATGATTGGGCTTGCCGATGGAAGTATAATCTTGCGGGGGCGTATCAATAAAAATTACAAGAATCAAGGCCAAGATTGAACAGAGCTCCTATAACCTAAAATCAAGCTAAATCAATCATGCATATTCTTTTCTGTAACTGCTATATATTTCTAGCAAATTCATTATTCTCTACCATAAATAGTTCTCTCTAGTTGTATATATAATTTGACTCACATTTCATAAATAAAATGTGGAAGATCATTCATTCAAATATAACAGTCACTGTCTTTACAATCTTGACTTTTAAACTAGTATATGAGATATGTTTTTAAAGGTGCCATCTAAACAACGTTTGAGTAGGTTTCAAATAACTGCTTGTGGCATTTGAATGACATATTAGGTATTGAAAGTCATTATTCTTTATATATTAGATAAAATCTTGCATGTTTAACTAGTCAACCCACCATTTAATTGGTCCAATGCAACATTTGTGGGGGTTATCAAAACGTCTTGTCATGCCTACCGTATTTGACAACATAATATATGAGTCGAAGAAGTTTGAATATGCAATCGGTGAAGTGACCAAGCAACATAACTAATTGAAAAAAGTAATTGATTATTCAGATTTGCTTGGAGAAACAACTATGAGCAATATTTTAAAAATTAGAC
>SKCR01040817.1:0-69852 GCA_019454045.1 Zanthoxylum bungeanum
ATCTGTTAGTATCTCAGAGAACTAAAGATGCTATCTTAATCTATGGAGAAGGAGAACTTGTAGTGACTGGGATCACTACTGCAAGTTTCCAAACAAATTAAATACTACGGTACTATAAAGTTTGAATAACGGGACAGTGAGCTGGAAATCTTCCAAGCAAGATAACTGTTGCCGAATAAACAACAAATGCGGATTATTGCTGCAGCTGAGGCAGCAATAGAAGCCATTTGGATCAAAAGTAAATCTAATTAGATTATATAGTTCTGTTAGCAGCTGAGCTAGGCGTCAGCACAGGCTAAGGAATTAAAGGTCTCATCAACGATCCAGATATATACTTCTATATCATCTGATTCGTTCGGATCATACATCGTGGCGATGTGATCGATAAATCGCGTCAACGATAATCGAACAAATCCGCTGACGAAAACTTTTTCTCAGCAATTTGAGCGAACCTTACATAGTTCGGGTGTTAGACACTCGAGTGACTGGCTATGTGCCAAGTGGGAGATTGTTGGATAATATGACCCATAGCGTCACTATTTGCACAGATCATTGTGTTGTTGTAGCAAATTAACTATGTAACAAGGAAATTGCCACTCTCGTCATTTTATGATTAGATCACCTTAGATATATAAATGAAGAGAGGTCCCTATGATTAGTTCCTGGATTGAGATGATATGAGACAGTCAGTCCACGAAGGATTAATCATTAAATATCCCTAGCCGTAGTATTATCGAGACTGGACATCGATAATGCGGAATAGGCTAGTATTGCACTTCTGCGTGTTGTGAGGGCACAACGGCATAGTTCTCATATATATGAGTATTGGATACTTGTGCAAGTGCGATAGGAGGTCGTGTTTCACCGATGGTACGGGAAACAGCTTCGATCTGGATTGACCCTTCGGAATCCCATTGGTATTATGACTAGGTGTCTATGGGAGGCCGAAGTCAAGGTAGGTGTGTATAGTCTTAACCTGAGACTTACATCGCTAATACTTACGACAATCGGTAAGCTTTGGTTTTGGTGGTTGGGGATCTTAACTGGTTCTGTGTTCACCTCTTCTGGGTTTATCAGGAATCGTAGTGTATTGGATGTGATGTCAAGACGGAAGTGTCACTTCAGTCATATTGGAGTTGATGTCACGCAGGATACGGTACTAGTGCTCTTGAGTGTTGCGCAACCAATCGGGATATTGTGACCAGGTCATGTATATCCGATTATAGAGACTATGTTACCAGACATCCGACATGTGCTTCGGACGGGGCAGACACTTATCCAGCCCCAGCCCTAGCACGTGATTATCCGATACTGGGCCAATATACACATACTACGGTATACTACGCTTGATACAGATCTATATATTCCTGTAAGAATATTTCTGGAGAATTGGGTAGGCATGGCGCTTTGCTAGAAGCCAACCTTGTCTTGTAAATCGATATAAACGTAGTACGAGGTACTTACGTGTTCGGACAGTCCGATGATCGTATTTACTGCCAACATATCCGGAGATCTCATGGGTCGCTTCCTGAAGATTCACCGATGATGTATAACTCGCACTTTGATTAATCTGGGATTAATTAGAAGAGAGAGATAGAATTAATCTGGGATTAATCGATGAGAGAGAGAAAATTAATCTGGGATTATTTGCGGAGATATTTTATCTGGGATAAAATATTAATTAAAGAGAGAGAACGATTAATTTGGAATTAATCGATAAATTAATATATTCGATATATTAATCGAAATTGGATTTTGACGCGGAATTAAAATTAGATTTTAATTCGGGCGAACGAATTAATTTAGAATTAATTCGTTAGCGACGTGAATAGTGATTTCGCTAGGCATAATCATTTAATTACGACGCGACGGAAAATTCGTTAATTTGGAATTAACGAACCCGAGCCTGAGAGTGATTGCGAGCGCATTCGCATTTCGAATTCGAGCGCGGCACGCGAGTCGCATCAAGCGTCAAATCAATTGTCACTTTGAGTGATGTGACTTGACAACATGTCACTTTATTAAAGTGATGTGATGTGACTTAAAGTTAAAAGTAAAAGTGATGGAATATGAAAAGGTTTGGAATATATATATGTTTTATTTATTTTTGGAAAATAAATGAATAAATATATATTACTTTTTCTTTTCCCTTTTTACACATAATTCGGTCCTCTCTCTCTTACATGCAGTACACGGTTTCTCTTTTCCCTCTCATTTTTCTTTCCTCTCTTCTTCACGGCATCACTGCCGATTCTTCTTCATTTTTTCTCTGGTTTTCACTGAAAATTTGAGAAGCAAAATGGAAGATGAACTAGTGCTAGCACACCTTGAGTGATACATAGGTGATAGGGAAGTGATTCTTTGAGCATGGAAGCTTGAAGCTTGGAGCTTCAATGGAGTTCATGCATGGCCGATTCTTGGAGGTTCAAAGAGGACTGAAATCGCACAGCCCACTGCAAGGAGGAGCTACTGCCGAGCTCAATGGAGGATGAAAACGTAGCTTGTGTTCTTCCTAGCATCAAACCCATCAATGTGAGTATATTCCGCACCTCCTTTGATGTGTTCATATGCGGTTTCTATGCATGATTTGTTGATCTTGGGACTTGATTTAAAACTCATCAGAAAGTCCATATGATTAATACCGGATTGAGATGATATGAGACAGTATCAATCCATAAAGGTTTAATCATTAAATATCCCTAGTCGGAGTATTATCGAGATCGGACATCGATAATGCGGAATAGACTAGTATTGCGCTTGTGCACGTTGTGAGGGCACAACGGCATAGTCTCATATATTTAAGTATTGGATACTTATGCAAGTGCGATAGGAGGTTGTGTTTTACCGATGGTACGGAAAACAGCTTCGCTCTGGATATACCCCGCGGAATCCCATTAGTAGTATGTCTACGTGTCTATGGGAGGCCGCATCAGGGTAGGTGTATATGGTCTTAACCTGAGACTTACATCGCTAGTACTTGCGACAATCGGTAAACTTTGGTTTTTGTGGTTGGGGACCTTAACCGGTTCTGTGTACACCTCTTCTGGGTTTATCGAGAATCGTAGTGTACTGGATGTGATGTCGAGATGGAAGTATCACTTCAGACATATGGAGGTGATGATCACGCAGGACACAGAACTAGTACTCTATAAAAGGTTGCAACCGTCGGGACAATATGACCAGGTCAGGATTGTCCGATTTAAAGAGACTAGTTGTTTGATGTCCGATATATGTTTCGTACGGGGCAGACACATTTCTAGCCGCAGGCCTAACATGTGATCGTCCGATACTGGATCAATGTACGCAATACTACGGTATACTACGCTTGATATAGATCTTATATTCCTATAAGAATATTTCTGGAGAATTGGGTAGGCATGGCGCTTTGCTAGAAGCCAACCTTATCTTGTGAATCGGTAAAAACGTAGTACGAGGTACGTACGTGTTCGGATTATCCGACGACCGTATTTACTGCCAACATATCCGGAGATCTCTTGGGTCGCTTCCTGAAGATTCACCTATGATGTTTGATTCGAACTTTATTAATCTTGGATTAATAACGGAGAAACTTTATCTTGGATAAAATGCCTTATTAGGAAAGAGAGAGAGAGATCGATTAATCTGCAATTAATCGATAAAATAATATATTCTATATATTATTATTAAACGAAATTAGATTTCGACGCGGAATTAAAATCGGATTTTAATTCGGGCAAACGAATTAATTTAGAATTAATTCATTAGCGAACTGAATAGTAATTTTGCAAGGCGTAATTATTTAATTCACGTCGTGACGGAAATTCGTTAATTTGGAATTAACGAAACCGAGCCCGTAAGTGCTTGCGGACACATTCGTATTTTGAATCGAGTGATATCCGCAAATCACATCGCGATATCTCATTACTTAATACGAATAGATAGTGAATGTATCTAGTCACCTTTAAGGGATGATGCATTGTCTCTAATCTCAAAGTATGGTAATGATAGCAAATGATGAATTCATTTTGGAGGGAAAGCCATGCACGGTTTTGGAAGGATTTTTTGCATTAAAAAATTCTTTTGGTATTAGATATCAATTCACTTTTCATCTTCCTTGGTCATTCACGTTTTTTGGCATGCAAAGGAAAGAAAATCAAAAGTGAAACACTCTCCTCTCTTCCTCTCTTGCTCACGCCGTGAGCTGCACCAACAAGGCAGAAAATTGTTTTCTCATTCTCCATTTTTGCTAGCACAAGCAAGGAATCATAGAGGTGATAGGGAAACCACCTTGGAGCTTGGAATACACAAAGCTTAGAGCTTTCAACTCTTTTCTCCTCTTGGCCGAAACTTCAAGGATCTTGGAGCTTCAACCTTTGTTCATCTTTTCATCACAAAAGCTTTGTAAGTATGATTCTGCCATGCTTCAAGTTTATTATATATATTCATTGTTGTATTTCATAAGCTTAATCTTTCCTTGGGACATATAATAGAAACCAACATGAATAGTGTATATCGGATGGATATTAGATGGGAAAGGGTAATTTTAGAAATTATTGTAAATTTAGAATTTATAAATTGGACCTGCGTGTCCAGCCTTATCTCTTTTATCTCTTTGTATTCTCTTCTCACCTGATTCCCCTCAATGCAAATGAGGTTTCTCTTATTGTATTATGTAATTGGGTAGTAGTAGAATAGTGCTAGCGGGGAGAGGAAAGAGAGTGATTTGTTCTAGGAACAAGTTGTGTTATATATCCATCCGTATATCACTATTAATTTACTTTACGCGCTTTATGATGTTTTAGAAGCATGCTTAAGGGTGTATGTTGATGAGACCTAACAAAGATAATAAATTGGTTGCCAATTACGCAAAAATCCCTCAATCTATATTAAGCGATTATCCTTCCTTGAATGATTTCTTGTTAAGATCCGATTGGCATTGGTTTGTTGGCCAAAGTCAAGACCTTGTCAATTAGGATGTACTTGAATCATGAGAGTTTTGTTCCACATCGGTGTCTTGTCCAAGTTGTGCTTTTTTTATCGCGATATCTCATTACTTAATACGAATAGATAGTGAATGTATCTAGTCACCTTTAAGGGGATGATGCATTGTCTCTAATCTCAAAGTATGGTAATGATAGCAAATGATGAATTCATTTTGGAGGGAAAGCCATGCACGTTTTGAAGGATTTTTTGCATTAAAAAATTCTTTTGGTATTAGATATCAATTCACTTTTCATCTTCCTTGGTCATTCAGTTTTTTGGCATGCAAAGGAAAGAAAGAAAATCAAAAGTGAAACACTCTCTTCTCTTCCTCTCTTGCTCACGCCGTGAGCTGCACCAACAAGGCAGAAAATTGTTTTCTCATTCTCCTAGTTTTGCTAGCACAAGCAAGGAATCATAGGAGGTGATAGGGAAACCACCTGGAGCTTGGAATACACAAAGCTTAGAGCTTTCAACTCTTTTCTCCTCTTGGCCGAAACTTCAAGGATCTTGGAGCTTCAACCTTTGTTCATCTTTTCATCAAAAAGCTTTGTAAGTATGATTTGCCATGCTTCAAGTTTATTATATATATTCATGTTGTATGTCATAAGCTTAATCTTTCCTTGGGGACATATAATAGAAACCACATGAAAATGTATATCGGATGGATATTAGATGGGAAAGGGTAATTTTAGAAATTATTGTAAATTTAGAATTTATAAATTGGACCTGCGTGTCCAGCCTTATCTCTTTTATCTCTTTGTATTCTCTTCTCACCTGATCCCCTCAATGCAAATGAGGTTTCTCTTATTGTATTATGTAATTGGGTAGTAGTAGAATAGTGCTAGCGGGGGAGAGGAAAGAGAGTGATTTGTTCTAGGAACAAGTTGTGTTATATATCCATCCGTATATCACTATTAATTTACTTTACGCGCTTTATGATGTTTTAGAAGCATGCTTAAGGGTGTATGTTGATGAGACCTAACAAAGATAATAAATTGGTTGCCAATTACGCAAAAATCCTTCAATCTATATTAAGCGATTATCCTTCCATTGAATGATTCTTGTTCAAGATCCGATTGGCATTGGTTTGTTGGCCAAAGTCAAGACCTTGTCAATTAGGATGTACTTGAATCATGAGAGTTTTGTTCCACATCGGTGTCTTGTCCAAGTTGTGATTTTTGGCCAAAGTCAAGATCACTTCTTGTCCAACGACATTGATTACGAAAACTATCCTTGTCAATGGGTCCCGCTTAACTGGAATCATTAGGTTTGTTTGCCAAAGCCAAGGCCTAGATGATTCGGAGGATATGGTTAGAAAATGTATTAGATACATTGGCATACGCTATATGTTAAGGACTTGGATGTCCACCTAACCGGATCTAGGAATTGGATTGGATCCAATTGATCTTGAGATCTACCTAGTTAAATAGCATACAGCTTGTTGGCCAAAGTCAAGGTTGTGTGTTTTTAACGGGATCCTAGCCCACTAGGAAATAGGATTTCCCGAGTTCTCAACAGAGGGTTAGAGACTTGATGAAAATAGTGGGAGGCTAGTATGTGAATTTGCAATTTCATTCAGATATTTTGCCTTACGCGTTCTTCAAAATTATTTCGTCTATTTATTATTATAATTAGTTGGGACTAATACATTGTTATTTTTTTGTAACAGTTTGACTGTACCCACTTTATCGTTAACTAGATAGTTGGACTATCGTAGTTAAGATGGCAGGCAAAGGAAATGTCGAGATATCATCAGGGTGATGAATGTCTTTAAGGGCACAAACTTTGCTGACTGGGAAATGAACCTGAGGATAGTCCTTGGGGCTGAGAGGATGCTGTACACTATACAGATACCTCTCCCGCCTAAGCCCACTGACCCACTTGAGCTGGAGTTGTTGGAAAAACTCACAGCAGTGATTGTGACACAGCTCAGGCTATTATGTTAGCTTCGATGACTCAGCACTTTCGTCGCCAAAATAGGGACTTGGATCCTTATAATATGATGGCTAGACTGCGAGATCTCCACCGCTCAATAAGCGGATGGGGAGATATGAGTTGGTGAAGAAAACTCTTCCGCGCCCGAATGACTGAAGGCGCATCAGTTGAGGCCCACGGGGCTCAAATGATCGCCGATATTGATGAGTTGGCCAATATGGGAATAGTCTTGGAGGCTGAGCTGACCATAGATATGATCTTACAGTCACTTCCTGATACTTGGAAACAAATCATAATCAACTACAAGTTGATGGATACAGATGACACTCTTGGAGAATTGTTATCCATCTTGAAGGAGTCTGAAAAAGAACTCCAAAAGGGGGCAAGCGCGAGGCGCACTTTGCATCGACCTCTCAGAGGCCAAAGGCTGGGCCCAAAGCTACTGGAGGGGTGAGGAAGAAGAAACATAAGAAAAAGGGTAAAGGCAAGTGACAAAAGCTTCTGGGAAGCCAAGGACAAGTCTCAAGATGTCTGCCTCAACTGCGGCAAGAAGGGTCACTGGAAACGTGACTGCCGAATGGGCAAGGGACACAAGGAGGATATCAAGGCAGGCAAGGCACCAGCCTCTGGTATGTTTGTTATTGAAATAATATGACTACTTCTAGTCTTAAAAATTGGATTTTTGATTCTGGTTGTGCTGCTCATTTTGTACTGATTTGCAGGATCTGCAGAATAGCAGGATGCTGGCTTCAGGGGAGGTTGACCTACGAGTCGGAAACGGAACACCAGTTGCTGTTTTGGCTGTAGGGACTTTTGTTTTGGAACTGCCCTCAGGGCATGTACTTAAACTTTTGAACTGTTATTATATACCTAGTTTAACTAGGAATATTATATCTGTATCTTTGTTAACCCAGCATGGGTACACTTTTGTATTTAGAAACACTGGGTGTTATTTATATAAAAATGATGCAGAAATTTGCACTGTTGTTGCAAATAATGGTCTTTATATTTTGAATGTAAATGAATCTCCTAAACACAAAATGACAAACAAAAGGCTCAAAAGGAGTAATCTAAAAGATGAAGCTTACATGTGGCATTGTCGTCTAGGACACATTAACAAGACTCGCATATCCACACTTTCGAAGAGTGGGTACTTGGACGGATTTGATCCTAATTCATATGATGTCTGCGAATCTTGTCTTTTAGGCAAAATGCCTAAATCACCTTTTAGCGGTAAAGGTGAACGTGCCACAGAACTGTTAGCCCTCGTTCATAGTGACGTATGTGGGCCCATGTCTAGCCAGGCTAGAGGTGGATATCGATACTTCGTAACCTTTACGGATGATGCATCACGTTACGGTTATGTGTATCTAATGATGAACAAGTCGGAAACCTTTGAGAAATTCAAAGAGTTTCGACACGAAGTTGAAAAACAAACAGGCAAGAGTATTAAGACATTACGGTCGGACCATGGTGGCGAATACTTAAGTTATGAGTTTCAAGATTACTTGAAAGAACATGGTATTCTTTCACAGTGGACTCCTCTTGGAACACCGCAATTAAACGGTGTGTCTGGAGAACGGAGAAACCGTACCTTGTTAGACATGGTAAGGTCAATGATGAGTCGCACTGAGCTACCAATATCCTTCTGGGGATACGCAATTAAGCACTGCAATACTTATTTTGAATAAGGTTCCGTCAAAGTCTGTTGAACAGACTCCATACGAGATATGGACAGGAAGGAAACCGGGTTTCTCTTTCCTGAAGATTTGGGGTTGCTGGGCATATGTTAAACGTTTGGAAGGTACCAAATTAGAACCCAAATCAGATAAATGCCTTTTCGTAGGATATCCTAGGGAAACCAAAGGATATTACTTCTATCACCCGCAAGAGAACAAAGTATTTGTTGCTCTACATGCATTTTTCCTTGAAAAGGAATTCTTAGATGCAGTGGTAAGTGGAGGGAGGAAAGTGGAGCTCGATGAAAATCGTGGTGATACTGTTCCTGGCAATGAATCAACGACGGAACATGAACAGACCATCTGGGATGAGTTTGTACCACAACCTTCATATACACAAGGACCGCGTAGGTCGGAGAGAGTCATGACAGTACCTGAGAGGTATGGGTACCTGATCTCGCCTCATGTAGATATTAATCTTATTGAGGATAATGAACCGTCTACGTATGAGGAAGCAATACAAGATATTGATTCCGCTTTATGGCAAGAAGCCATGAAGTCTGAGATGGATTCCATGTATGCCAACCAAGTTTGGACACTGGTTGATGCACCATAAGGTGTAAAACCTATTGGATGCAGATGGATCTTCAAGAAGAAGACCGACATGGATGGCAATGTGCAAACATACAAAGCTAGGCTTGTAGCAAAGGGGTATCGTCAACAATATGGTGTTGATTATGACGAAACCTTCTCACCCGTTGCCATGATTAAATCCATTCGGATAATGCTTGCAATAGCTGCATATTTCGATTACGAGATATGGCATATGGACGTTAAAACCGCTTTCCTTAATGGAAACCTTTTGGAGGATGTTTTTATGCAACAGCCTGACGTTTTATCGTACCTAGACTTGCAAACAAGGTTTGTAGTTAAAATCGATCCATTTATGGATTGAAGCAAGCATCACGGTCATGGAATCAGCGTTTTGATGAAATCATAAAAGAATATAATTTCATGCAAAACGAAGATGACCCTTGTGTATACAAGAAGGTTAGTGGGAGAGCACTGACTTTTATTGTCCTTTATGTCGACGATGTATTGCTTATAGGCAATGACATTCCCATGCTAACGTCGGTGAAAGCTTGGCTTTCATTAAAATTCTCCATGAAAGATCTGGGAGAAGCGGCCTTTATTCCGGGAATAAAGATCTACCGCGATAGATCTAGAAAGCTGCTTGGACTCTCCCAGAGTACATATATTGACAAAGTGTTGAAGCGATTCAGCATGGATCAATCCAAGAAGGGATTGATGCCAATGTTACGTGGTACCTCTCTGTCTAAGGACATGTGTCCTAGGACTCAAGAAGAGAGAGATAACATGAGTCAGATACCGTTCGCCTCGGCAGTCGGATCGATCATGTATGCCATGATATGTACACGACCTGATGTGTCATATGCTTTGAGCATGTGCAGTCGCTATCAGGCCGATCCAGGTGAAGGTCACTGGATGGCAGTTAAGAATATCCTTAAGTATCTTAGACGAACTAAGGATGCTTTCTTAATTTACGGAAAATGAGAACTTGTGGTATCTGGGTATGACGATGCAAGTTTCCAAACCGACAAGGACGACTTCAAGTCGCAATCCGGGTACATTTTTTGTTTGAATAACGGAGCAGTGAGCTGGAAATCTTCCAAGCAAGATACTGTTGCCGATTCAACGACAGAAGCGGAGTATATTGCTGCGTCGGAAGCAGCAAATGAGGCAGTTTGGATCCGAAAGTTCCTAATTGGATTAGGAGTAGTTCCGTTAGCAGCTGAGCCCGTTCCATTGTATTGTGACAATAACGGGGCTATATAGCACAAGCTAAGGAACCAAGGTCTCATCAACGATCCAAGCATGTTCTTCGGCGTTACCATCTGATTCGGGAGATTATACATCGTGGCGATGTAAAAATCGAGAAGGTCGCATCAGATAACAACATTGCAGATCTGCTGACGAAAGCTGTTTATCCGCAAGTGTTTGAACGACATATACATAGTTCAGGTATTAGATGCTTGAGTGACTGCTATAGGCCAAGTGGGAGATTGTTAGACATTATGACCCATAGCGTCACTGTTTTGTAAATGATATTGTATTATTGTACAAAATTAACTATGTGATAATGAAATTGCCTTTTGCCGTTTTGTAATTTATTTACTTTGATATATAAATGGCGAAAGTCCATATGATTAATTCCGTATTGAGATGATATGAGACAGTATCAATACATAAGGGTTTAAATCATTAAATATCCCTAGTCGGAGTATTATCGAGATCGGACATCGATAATGCGGAATAGACTAGTATTGCACTTGTGCATGTTGTGAGGGCACAACGGCATAGTTCTCATATATTTAAGTATAGGATACTTATGCAAGTGCGATAGGAGGTTGTGTTTTACCGATGGTACGAAAATAGCTTCGCTCTGTATAGACCCCGCGGAATCCCATTGGTAGTATGTCTGCGTGTCTATGGGAGGCCGCATCAGGGTAGGTGTATATGGTCTTAACCTGAGACTTGCATCGCTAGTACTTGCGACAATAGGTAAACTTTGGTTTCGGTGGTTGGGGGACCTTAACTGGTTCTGTGTTCACCTCTTCTGGGTTTATCAGGAATCGTAGTGCACTGGGTTGATGTCAAGATGGAAGTGTCACTTCAGACATATGGAGTTGATGATCACGCAGGATACAGAACTAGTGCTCTATAAAAGGTTGCAACCGTCGGGACAATATGACTAGGTCAGTATTGCCCGATTTAAAGAGACTAGTTGCTTGATGTCCGATATATGTTTCGTACGGGGCAAACACATTTCCAGCCCCAGGCCAAACATGTGATCGTCCGATACTGGATCGATGTACGCAATACTACGGTATACTACGCTTGATATAGATCTAATATTCCAGTAAGAATATTTCTGGAGAATTGGGTAGGCATGGCGCTTTGCTAGAAGCCAACCTTGTCTTGTAAATCGGTAAAAATGTAGTACAAGGTACGTACGTGTTTGGATTATCCAACGACCGTATTTACTGCCAACATATCCGGAGATCTCTTGGGTCGCTTCCTGAAGATTCACCTATGATGTTTGATTCGAACTTTATTAATCTTGGATTAATAACGGAGAAACTTTATCTTGGATAAAATACCTTATTAGGAGAGAGAGAGAGATCGATTAATTTGGAATTAATCGATAAAATAATATATTCGATATATTATTAAATGAAATTAGATTTTGACGCGGAATTAAAATCGGATTTTAATTCGGGCAAACGAATTAATTTAGAATTAATTCATTAGCGAACTGAATAGTAATTTCGCAAGGCGTAATTATTTAATTCACGTCGCGACGGAAATTCGTTAATTCGGAATTGACGAAACCGAGCCCGAAAGTGTTTGCGGACACATTCGTATTTTGAATCGAGTGATATCCGCAAATCACATCGCGATATCTCATTACTTAATACGAATAGATGGTGGATGTATCTAGTCACCTTTGAGGGATGATACATTGTCTCTAATCTCAAAGTGTGGTAATGATGGCAAATGATGGATTTCATTTTGGAGGGAAAGCCATGCACGGTTTTGAAGGATTTTTTGCATTAAAAAATTCTTTTGGTATTAGATATCATATCACTTTTCATTTCCGTTGTCTCTCACGGTTTTTGGCATGCAAAAAGGAACAAAAATTAAAAGTGAAACACTCTCCTCTTCTTTCTCTCTTGCTCACGCCGTGAGCTGCACATACAAGGCAGAAGATTGTTTTCTCATTCTCCATTCTTGCTAGCACAAGCAAGGAATCAAAGGAGGTGATAGGGAAACCACCTTGGAGCTTGGAATACACAAAGCTTGGAGCTTTCAACTCTTTTCTCTTCTTGGCCGAAACTTCAAGGATCTTGGAGCTTCAACCTTTGTTCATCTTTTCATCACAAAAGCTTTGTAAGTATGATTCTGCCATGCTTCAAGTTCATTATATATATTCATTTTCTGTATTTCATATGCTTAATCTTTCCTTGGGACTAATTTTAGTAACCAACAATCTTCTTTAAAAGATGAATCACATGTCTGAACGGTATGTTGGTGAAATGAAGCTGGAAGTGAACCAAGAATGACACTCCTACCGAGAACGTCATTCAAGATGAGATTATGTTGCCTCAATTGATCGATCAAATCGATCATCTGAAGAACATGTGGGCTAACATTTTGCCCCTCATCCAGACACGCATGGAACAGTTCCATGGCGACTTTGTGAACAATCACTTGTTCTTGGTTCTCAAACGATTGTCTCAATCGCGTCATCATACTATAAGAATCTAGCATACCATAGTACTGTTGCTTGAGTTTTGGAGACAGTGAACTAAGGATGTACGATTTAACCATTAAATCATCATCCTTCCAAGTTTCAAAAACTTGGCGTTCCTCCTCCGAAGCATCCGCACCCACAGCAAGGGGCAACGGACCCTCAAGAACATATCCCAGCTTTTCGAAATCGAGGACAATCCTCAAATCCAATTCCCAGTCAGCGAAGTTCTCAGCGCCTTTCAGTTTGTTCGCATCAAGCATACGCGCAAACTGATTTGTGGATTGTGCCGCCATCGCCAATCTATCATATAGATCACGAAAAACGGTTAGCAGAAAATAAGCAGTTTCATATAATATCAAAAGCATAAACTATATCACGGATTTTTAATCTAAAAATGCCCCTCCCACTAATCATGCAATACTGTAATCCCCTAACAGAATACAAAGATTTAATAATTAAATTAAATTCTAATAGTGAAAGGTGGATCCCGTGAATATATTTCGGCTCACAGCAGAGGCACGGTCTCGCCTACGTATATTCATCAGGTAGACAACTCATTTGTCAATCATTCTCTAATGACTCCTGGGTTTCCGGTCCTAGTCGTTTCTTGTTGTCGCTGCGAAGGCAGGCCCACAAGGAGACGTACCAAGGTTAAACTCGTCAATGATAAACTCAAGTTACTTACGTAATCCTGACAGCTAGGGCACGTTCAGAATTCCACTTTTACTTGAATTTACCTAGTATCTGATATACATCCGGTATAAATAAATCTCTATCGGCTACACCCTCACAGCAGAGGCACGGTCTCGGATGTAGTCACAGAGAAGTATTCATAAACCGTATTGACAAGACGGACCACATAACATACATCAAATACATAATTACATTAAAACCTTATTAATTAGGGATTTTCCGCTAAGTGACATACACCCTAAATCTAACCAAATTAGATTATAATAAGCATTTATAAAGTCAAGAAAACATGATTAAACATTGATTTAATTAAAGCTAATCATTTTAGGGGGCCTAGAATCAGACTCGCTCTGATACCATTTTGTAGGGGTTCTTAAGGGCTAAATCCGGTAACGCAGCGGAAGCGGTGGAAAATCGTATTTTCCGATTTCAAAAATTTTTCTCGGATTAATTAAATAAACAAATTTATTTAATATTCCAATAATCAAATTATGAAAATAAATTCAATAAATCATATTTAAGTGAATTTACCAAATTGCCCTTACACTTGGTATTTAGTCCATTTTAATCCGAAATTGATCAAATCAATTTTGAATGATTCTATATCATATTTAAGATGAACTTAGCATGTTCAAAACATCAAAACACCAAAAGCAACCAAATCCCCAAATTTCTTATTCTTGGCAGAGAGCCTCCAAAGGGGTGCCATTTGTGCACTTTGTCATTTCATGCTTCAAAACACATCAAGATGTAATCCAATCAACATGAAACTTTATATGCATCATATACACATCCAAATACATAACATATATGAAAATCCCCAAATTTGGAATTGGTCATGAACCCTAATTTTTCAATTTCCTCAAATTGGACAAATTAGACCAAATAGTTTAAATCAATTACTTTAATCATCATTCTTCTATCCAATCCAAGTCTCAACACAATGAAACAACTCAAGATCAAATCTAGGTCATTTAAGAGTGGGTCAATAACTCTAGATTAGCAACATGGTTTCCAAAACCTTAAAAGAAAGCTTACAACTACAATAGTCACAATCTTCTTTCATCACACATGCTCAACACTTCCATCAAAACTTCCATCAACAAAAACACAAAGAATAAAGAAATAAATAACCTAAGAACATCATATGTTAAAGCCTAGATCCTAAGGAACATTTTCCTTACTAATAGTAAGTTGAAGAAACTTACTAAAATCCAAGCTTTCTTGATTTTTCCTTTCTTTTCACAAGCTTTCCTTTTGTTTCTTCAATGGAGTTTTTCTTTGTAAAGTGTATTAGGTTAAGAATAAAATGAAATGAAAAACATATATACTTGTACAAGATTTGCCTTGTCCGAAAATGCTAAAGCCAAATACAAGTTTATTAATTTCATTTTCATTTCACTTTAATTTAGTCAACTTGCATAAATATCCAAATAAAACTTTATTAGATATTTAATTAAGTCAACAAAGGCAAATAATATCATTTACATCAAATATCCTAATGTAAGATATTTATATTTTAATTAATTTAATCATTTAACAATTAAATAATCAATTAATTAATCAAATACAAATATATTAAATATATGTATAATATTTACATTAAATATTAAAAGCATATATTCATTTAGGATATAAGTCAAATAACTCATTTTGACTATTAATTAATGTACATTTAAATTAATCAAGTATTAAATGTAAATACACAATAATTAGGCAAATGACTATCTAGTTCCTTTAGCATGTATCTTGCGTTTAACCTTTAAACGACTTTATAAATAATCAATATTATTTATTAATGTTGCTCTAGTGCTCTACGAGTATGTTTCATTATTGAGACTCTCTAGATTCAGGTATATCCGTCACGAAATCCAATTTCGTGTCCATAATTTAGCCACCTGTAAATTATGACGATCACGGATAATCTCGCTGAATCATACAGGTCGAGGTCATGGCAAATGTATAATTCCTCCATCACAGGTATCCGGATAAATCCCAGAGATATAGATGTAAACGTCTAATCTCTACGGGGATTATCTAGTCGACTATTCTATTAGCAATCTCTATAAGAATGTTTTGAACTAGCTTCAAAACCTTACCACGGGCCCATGGTTTTATCTGATTGCTAATCATATGGACTACCTATGCTCTGGTACACAGAACTGATGGATCCTATCTTGACACACATAGGACACCCTGAGGATCTATCTACACCCAACGAACAGGCGGAGGTCTGATCTAAATAGATCGGTAACGTGACTGCCATCTAAGTGTAGAAGATGTCTCATATGCCCACAATGGCATCTCAAGTCTAAGAATCACAAGTGCTACTCAACCCGAGAAGATTCTTATTGACGTTGGTGTACCATCCATTAAGAATCTTCGGTGAGTCGTTCAGTGTTTATCCGCTATAAACACCAACACGTCTATACTAGTCTCCAAGACTAATGGTTCATTGAGAAACCATTGGAATCATATATTCCAGTATACGACATGTACCGGTCTCAACGGGTTTACTTTACTGACCAAGTAGTGTAAACCTTGACCAGAAACTGTCTGAGAATGACAACGTCATGATACTACTCAATGTCAGTTGCGACGCTTTTGCAACAGTACCATGACTAATCATTCTAAGGTCTTTACGTCTTTACCATTTAATAAGATAGATTATATTATAGAAACTGCATATATTATTCATAATAATATTGTTTTACAGAAGTATTCAAAAGAAATACAACCGGGAATTGGCACTATGAGCACCAACCCCAACAGAGATGATGGTCACATAGGATACGGAACTGGTTCTCTTATATGCTGCAGCTATGGGGATTTTATGACTAGGTCATGTTTATTCTATTATGGAGACTAGTCACCAGAGATCTGATATGTGCTTCGTACGGTGCAGACATATTTCCAGCCCCAGGCCTTGCACGTGACATCTGATACTGGATCGAAATACGCAATACTACGTATATTACGGCTGATATAGATCTCATATTCCTGTAAGGATATTTCTGGAGAATTAGGTAGGCATGGCGCTTTACTAGAAGCCAACCTTGTCTTTTAAATTGGTACAAACGTAGTACTAGGTACTTACTATTGGACAATTATGACCCATAGCGTCACTATTTGTACAGATCATAATGTTGTTGTACAAATTAACTATGTGACAAAGGAGATTGCACTCTTATCATTTGTGATTAGATCACCGAGACATATAAATGATAGGAGGTCCCTGTGATTTGTTCATGGACTGTGAATGATATGAGACAGTATCAGTCCATGAAGGATAAATCATTAAATATCCCTAGTCAGAGCATTGTCGAGATTGGACATCGATAAATGCGCAAAAGACTAGTATTACACTTGTGCGCGTTTGTGAGGGCACAACGGCATAGTTCTCATATATTTGGGTATAGGATACTCATGCAAGTGTAATAGGAGGTTGTGTTTTACCGATGGTATGGGAAACAGCTTCGCTCTAGATAGACCCCCTCGGAATTCCATTGGTAGTATGACTATGTGTCTATGGAAGTCCGAATCAGGGTAGGTGTATTTGGTCTTAACATGAGACTTGCACCGCTAATACTTACGACAATCAATTTACTTTTGTTGAGGTCGTCCAGGACTTTAACAGGTTCTGTGTACGCCAATGCTGGGTATATTGAGAATCGTAGTGTGTTGGGTGTGATGTTAAGACGGAAGTATCACTCCAGTCATATGGAGATGATGGTCACAAAGGATACGGAACTCGTTCTCTTAAATGCTCGAGCTATCGGGATATTATGACTAGGTCATGTTTATCCGATTATAGAGACTAGTTACCAGACATCCGATATGTGCTTCGTACGGGGCAGACACAATTCCAGCCCCAGGTCTAGCACGTGATCGTCCGATGCTGGATCGACATACACAATACTACGGTATACTACGCTTGATATAGATCACATATTCATGTAAGGATATTTCTGGAGAATTGGGTAGACATGGCGTTTTGCTAGAAGCCAACCTTGTCTTGTAAATCGGTATAAACGTAGTACGAGGTACTTACGTGTTCGGATAGTCGACGACCGAATATACTGCCAACATATCTGGGGATCTCATGGGTCGCTTCCCGAAGATTCACCGATGATGTATGACTCGCACTTTAATTAATCTAGGATTAATTTGATGAGAGAGAAAATTAATTTGGGATTAATTACGGAGATATTTTATCTGGGGTGAAATATTAATTAAAGAGAGAGAACGATTAATTTGGAATTAATCGATAAACTAATATATTTGATATATTATGCGAAATTGGATTTCGACGCAGAATTAAAATTAGATTTTTATTTGGGTGAACGAATTAATTTATAATTAATTCGTTAGCGATGTGAATAGTGATTTCGCTAGGCGTAATCGTTTAATTACGTCGCGACGAAAAATTCGTTAATTTGGAATTAGCAAACCCGAGCCCGAGAGTGTTTGCGAGCGCATTCGCATTTCGAATTCGAGTGCGGCACGCAAGTCATATCAAGCGTCAAATCGCTAGTCACATCAAGCGTCAAATCACATGTCACTTTGAGTGATGTGACAATTTGATTGATTGATTTGAGTGATTGATGTGGTAGTTGAAAAGCATTAATTGCTTTTTGCTTTTTGACTTTTTGGAAAATTGAAAAAGGTTTTTGGTATTTGATTTTTAGAAAATCAAATATATAAAACATTTTTTTTTTCTTTTCTCTCTCTCACCCACACGGTTTCTTCTTCTTTCCCTCCTCTTCTCTCACGGCTTGGAGCCGATTTTTTTCCTCTCCATTTCTGGTTTGACCGAATGAAGAAGAGAAGCAAGAGTTGATTTTTGCTACAAAATCAAAGTGCTAGCACACACCTTGAGTATTCCTAAGGTGATAGGGAAAAGATTTCATGAGCTTGGAATCACAAAGCTTGGAGCTTCAATGGAGTGTCCCATGGCCGATTCTTGTAGGAACCAAACCAGTCAAAACCGAGCAGTCCACTACCCAAGGAAGCTACTACCGTGACTTTTGAGGGAGCTTGAAGGCTCGTGTTCATTGCGTCGCAAGATCCGTTCATTGTGAGTATGTTTCTGCCATTCTCCTTTGTGTATTCATGCGTTTTTGTGCTTGATTTCATGATTCTTGAGACCTAATTAGAAACCAACAATGGTATCTTGAGCTTATATCAAGCATGAAATTTTTAGGGTTTAAAATTGGGTAAAATCAATTTGAGCATGATTTGGTTAAATTGATTGATTAAGTATGCTTGGATGTTGATTAATTGAAGTTGTGCATGATCAATTTCAAGAAAATTGGATTGGATCAATTTTCCCCAAAATTTTAGGCTTGGCCGAAAATGAATAAGCCCTAATGTCTTGGTAAATTTAGTTTGTTTGATCATTGGATGACTTAAAACAATTGGGTAAAGTTGATTTGAGGTTTAATTGGATTGAATTTTGAATTGGACAAATTTTCCCCAAATTATGGCTTGGCCGAATTCTATGTGATATAAAAATTCATGGTGATTTTTTTATTTTAATTCATTGGATGAGTTGAATAGATTTGGGAAATAATGATTGTGGATTCAATTGGATTGAAACCGAATCGAATTGTAAAAAACCCTAATTGTCGAGACACTTGAAGCATGTATTGGGTTTGATTTTGATTGAATTGTGTTGGACACTATTTTATATTAAAGTGCATGATTAATTAGGCTAATTGATGTTTTAGAAATGTTAATTGGGTGATTAATTGTGTATTACACTTAGGTTAATTAATTGTGGAATTTGGAATTTTTAAGTTATTTAATTGGGCTTGAATTTGGATTTGGGCCTTATAGGTTGTAATTGGGCTTTTGGGCTTGGTTGTACTAAGTTAGGTTTAGGCCAATTTGGTTGGATCCAATTGGCCCAAAACCGCATCCATAAAGTCCAATTATGACTTAATGGACCTTAATTATTTAATTGGGCCTAATGGGCCAAAATTGATTTCTGGGCTTATGGGGTAAATCTCGAATTGGATTTTGGTTATTGGGTTTGACCCGAGTTGACAAAAAGTCCACGCCTCAAAGAAATAATTAAAAGCCCATTGGACTTTAATTAAATAAACATTTGATGTTAATCGGGCTTTGAGACCCGTAACGATTGAATTTGGAATTTAAGTCGTAAAGGTTCGTTATAAAGTGTAATATTTAATTTGGAATTAAATATTGAATTAGTATTAAATACAAATTGAATTGGATTTAATTTTGTAGTTTAATTTAATTCAAGAATTCGTACTTTGAGTACTTATTCGCAAAATGAGTTTGACTCGAGCAAAATCAAATCGTTGTTTGAACATTGGATGATCACTAATTATCAGATTAATTAATTGGATTAGATTGATTGATAACATGCTTGTGTGAATACATGGTTGCGATGCATGAATAATGTATATCAGATGGATATTAGATGGGTGGGGTAATTTTAAAAATTGTTATACTAAATTTGATTTATTAATTGGACCTGCATGTCCAGCCTTATCACCTTCATATTCTTTGTATTCTCTTCTCACCTATTCCCCTCAATGTAAATGAGGTTTCTTTAGAAGTGTTATGTAACGGGTAGAAGTAATACATGTGTTAGCGGGAGAGAGAAATGGAGAGATTTGATCTAGGATCAATGTGTAAAGTATCCGTCCGCATATCATTATTATTTTTTCATATGCGCTTTATTATGTGTTTAGAATGCATGTTTAAGGGTGTATGATGATGAGACCTTAATAAAGATAATAAATTGGTTGCCAATTTGCACGCGAAAAACCCTCGCTAAATATTAAGCGTCTTTCCTTCCATTGAGTGATTCTCACTCAAGATCCGAGACGGCATTGGTTTGTTGGCCAAAGTCAAGCCCTTTGTCTGTCGAAGATGTGTTTCAATCATGAAGGCTTTGTTCCATATCGGTGTCTTGTCCAAGTTGTGGTTTGTTGGTCAAAGTCAATACCATTTCTTGTCCATCGACATTGATTACGAAGCTTTCCATGGTCAATGGGTCGCGCTTGACTGGGATCACTAAGTTTGTTGTGACAAAGTCAAGGCTTAGTTGATTCAGAGGAAAAAGGTTAGGTAATACATTAGATATATTGGCATATATAAGATATATGTTTCGGACTTGGATGTCCCCCTACCGGATCTAGGAATTGGATTGGATCCAATTGATCTTAGAGATCTACCTAGTTAATTATCATACAATTTGTTGGCCAAAGTTGAGATTGTGTGATATTTAACGGGATCCTAGCCTACTAGGAAACACGGTTTCCCGAGTACTCGACAGAGGGTTAGAGGCTCGCCGAAAAATAGTGGGAGGTAAGAATTGAATTTGCAATATTTGTTTAATTACTTGCCATACGCGCTCAATCACAAATTATTTCATCGTTAGATTAAATGTTAGTTGGACTATATTTAAATTGTTGTTTTAATTAACAGTTCGACTGTATTAGAGTTGATTATATAATTGGATTATAGTAATCATTATATTTGAATTAATTAATTTCATTTACAGTTGATTTTATAATTGGATTATAATAATCAATGTAATTGAGGTTAATTGATTTAAATTATATTTGATTGTATAGTCGGACTATAATAATCAATATAATACATAGTACCACAAATCGTTGATTAAATAGTGGGATAGAATCAAGATAAATTGAAACATTGACATTTAAAACATAATCCTGGGGAAAATGTGTTTAAATGGTTTAATTTTCAATTGGGAATAATTTCAGGATGGTCCTGGAAAATAATAAGTTACTTATTTGATAAAATAATATTTAGGCCTAAGCCTGGAGTTAAGCAAATAAGTGGAACATGATATTTGGAATATTCATGTAATGATAACTTTAGTGTTTAATCCATTATACTTGTCAAGTAGACTCCTTAATTTGATCAGAACTAAGGATTAGATCCTTAAAGTATGATAATGAAATTGAAGGATTTTCATGATCTATTTTAGATCTTTGAAATACTAAATTGCAATAAATAATTCTTGGAGAATTAATGACTATTCTCAAGGAGACAAAGTCAAACTTTGCAATTAGGCAAGTAGCGCAAGGCGCACCTTACTTGATATTCTAGAAACCCGAGGCTTGGCCAAAGGCTACTGGAATGTTGAAAAGGGCAAAGGTAAAATAAATATATAATCTTCTAGGAAGATAAAAGGACATATCCCAAGAAGGAATTGAAGACGAGCAAGGCTCTGACTTCAAATATGTTTGTCAACATTATGTTCACTACTAGTATTAAAATTGGATTTTAGATACTTAGTATGATACATAAAATATGGACTGATGTTCAGAATCTGCTATGAGCAGGACACTGACTTCTATTGAGATTAATCTGCGAATTGAAAACGGGACGAAAGTCGCTGTTTTAACCGTAGATACCTAAGTTTAGGAACTACCCTTTGTGGTAGGTACCTTAACTAAATTAGGAGGAAACTGTTATAATGACTAGTTTGACTAAAAACATTATCTTTATATCGCGTATAACCCGCTGCGGGAGTACCTTTATATTCTAGAACACTAAGTGGTTTTATTATATAAAGATGATATTGAGATAAACACATTAGATGTGAACAACAGAATTTATATTTAGAATATAAATAAATCTCAAATGTATAACATGACAAACTAATAGCTCAAAACTGATTTAATCAGATTGAAACTTGTATATGGCATTGTTGTCTGGGACACATTAAAACAAGACTCGTATATCCACACTTTCGAAGATGGGTGGGTACTTGGACTAATTTGATTCTATTCAATAAAGTTTATGAATCTAGTTTATTGGGCAAAGTGCCTATAACACTATTACTTGGTAAAAGTGTAAATGTCATTGATCTGTTAGCCCTAGTTCATAGTGAAGCAAGTGGGCCCATTTCTAGCTAGGCTAGAAGTGGATATGAATATTTCGTGACCTTTACGGATGTGGCATCATCGCGTATGGTTATGTGTTTCTTTTGAAACCACAAATCGGAAACTTTTAAAGTTTCGACACGAAATAGACAAACAGATCGGCTAAAGTATTAAACTGTCACGGTAAGACCGTAATGGAAAATACTCAAGCAATAAGTTTCTCAAATACTACTGAAAGAGTATAGTATTCTTCAAAGAGGACTTCTCCCGGAACACGTCAGTTTGACAGTGTGTCCGAACAGGATTAACCGAATTTTGTTAGACATTATAGGTATTAATCACGAGTCGCTCTGAGCTACCATTTCCTTCAACGGATAAGCTTTAAACAGTGCAAGAACTTATTTTGAATAAGGTTCCATTAAAAATTATGTTGACAGATAACATGTTAGATATGAACATGAAAGAAACCAGGTTTCTCATTCCTGATGATTTGGGTATGCTAGGCATCATAAATTTGGATGATACCAAACAAGAACCCAAATTAGATAAGTGCCAAATGTTGGTTACCCTAGGTATACCAAAGTATAGTACTTTATAAACCTCACAAGAGAACAATTAGATTGTTGCTCACCATGCAGTTTTCCTAAGAGGAATACCGAAATGCAGTAGTGGTAAGTGGGAGGATAGTATAACTCGATGAAAATTGGAGTAATACTGTTCATGGCACCGAATCATAATGGAACATAAATAGTTCATCAAGGATGAAAAACTATACCATTAATCTTCGAATACACAAGAACAGCGTAGGTCGGAGAGAGTCAGAAAACAACCTGGGGTATGGGTTTCTGATCTCACCTCATAAAGATGTCTATGTTATTGAGGAATAAAAACTGACTACGTATGAGGAAGTGAAACAAGGTATCGACTCTCTATTATAGCAAAGTGCCATAAAGTCCGAAGTGGATTCCATGTATATCAACAAGTTTGGACACTAGTTGTTGTAGCGTAAGGCATTGTGCCTATTGGTACTATATAAGTCTTCAAGGAAGACATACATGGATGGCAACATACCAACGTATAAAGCTAGGCTTTTAGCGAAAATGTATCGTTATCAACATTGTGTTGATTACGGTTCAACCTTTTACCTGTTGCCACGGTAAATCCATTTGGATAATGCTTTTTATTCGATCCATGATTGGATTGAAGCAAGCATTAGGTTCTTGGAATTATCGTTTTGATGTAATCATAATGACTTATGATTTAATTCAAAACGAAAATGATTCTTGTGTATGTAAGAGGGTTAGTGGGAGCGCACTGACAGTGGATGTCCTATAAAATAATGATAATGTCATTTCTTGGAAATGATATTCCCATAAAATAACTATCGGCGAAAGCTTGGCTTTCGAAATACTCTCCGATAAACTGTACATTGAAAAATGTACGCGACCTGGTGTCTCATACGCTTTGAGCATATGGATTCACAAACAGCCCAATCCGAGTGATAGTCACTAGATTGATGTTAAGAACATCCGTTAGTATCTTAGAGAACTAAGGATGATGGCTTAGTCTATGGAGAAGGAGAACTTGAGTGACGGGGATCACTGTAGCAACTTTCCTATAACCGATAAAGACGACTAAAAGTCACAAACGGTACTATACAGTTTGAATAACGGTACAGTGAGCTGGAAATCTTCCAAGCAAGATATTGTTACCGAATAAACAAAAAATAAGGGTTAATTGCAACAGCTGAGGCAGCAATAGAAGCCATCTGGGTCAATAACAAATCTAATTAGATTAGATATAGTTCTGTTAGCAACTGAGCTAGGCGTCAGCACAGGCTAAAGAATTAATGGTCTCATCAACGATCCAGATAAATACTTAAATATTCATCTGATTCGTTCGGATCATACATCGTAGCGATGTGATGATCGAATAAACCACATCAAGATGATATTCATACAAATCCGCTGACGAAACATTTTCTCAACAATTTGAGCCAACCGTACATAGTTCGGGTGTCAAGCACTCGAGTGACTGGCTATAGGCCAAGTGGGAAATTGTAGGACAATTATGACCCATAGCGTCACTATTTCTACAGATCATGGTGTTGTTGTACAAATTAACTATGTGACAAAGGAGATTGCACTCTTATCATTTGTGATTAGATCACCAAGACATATAAATGATAGGAGGTCCCTGTGATTTGTTCCTGGACTGTGAATGATATGAGACAGTATCAGTCCATGAAGGATAAATCAATAAATATCCCTAGTCAGAGCATTGTCGAGATTGGACATCGATAAATGCGCAAAAGACTAGTATTACACTTGTGCGCGTTTGTGAGGGCACAAAAGCATAGTTCTCATATATTTGGGTATATGATACTCATGCAAGTGTAATAAGAGGTTGTGTTTTACCGATGGTACGGGAAACAGGTTCGCTCTGGATAGACCTCCTCGGAATTCCATTGGTAGTATGACTATGTGTCTATGGAAGTCCGAAATCAGGGTAGGTGTATTTGGTTTTAACCTGAGACTTGCACCGCTAATACTTACGACAATCAATATACTTTTGTTGAGGTCGTCCAGGACTTTAACAGGTTCTGTGTACACCAATGCTGGGTATATTGAGAATCGTAGTGTGTTGGGTGTGATGTTAAGACGGAAGTATCACTACAGTCATATGGAGATGATGGTCACATAGGATACGGAACTCGTTCTCTTAAAGGCTCGAGCTATCAGGATATTATGACTAGGTCATGTTTATCCGATTATAGAGACTAGTTACCAGACATCCGATATGTGCTTCGTACGGGGCAGACAAAATTCCAGCCCCAGGCCTAGCACGTGATCATCCGATGCTGGATCGACATACACAATACTACGGTATACTACGCTTGATATAGATCACATATTCCTGTAAGGATATTTCTGGAGAATTGGGTAGGCATGGCGTTTTGCTAGAAGCCAACCTTGTCTTATAAATCGGTATAAACGTAGTACGAGGTACTTACGTGTTCGGATAGTCCGACGACCGAATTTACTGCCAACATATCAGGGGATCTCATGGGTCGCTTCCCGAAGATTCACCGATGATGTATGACTCGCACTTTAATTAATTTGGGATTAATTTGATGAGAGATAAAATTAATCTGGGATTAATTACGGAGATATTTTATCTGGGATGAAATATTAATTAAAGAGAGAGAAAGATTAATTTGGAATTAATCGATAAAATAATATATTCGATATATTTTGCGAAATTGGATTTCGACGCAGAATTAAAATTAGATTTTAATTCGGGCGAACGAATTAATTTAGAATTAATTCATTAGCGACGTGAATAGTAATTTCACTAGGCGTAATCGTTTAATTACGTCGCGACGGAAAATTCTTTAATTTGGAATTAGCGAACCCGAGCACATTCGCATTTCGAATTCGAGTGCGGCACGGAAGTCACATCAAGTGTCAAATCGCTAGTCACATCAAGCGTCAAATCACATGTCATTTTGAGTGATGTGACAATTTAATTGATTGATTTGAGTGATTGATGTGGTAGTTGAAAAGCATTAATTGCTTTTTGCTTTTTGACTTTTTGGAAAATTGAAAAAGGTTTTTGGTATTTGATTTTTAGAAAATCAAATATATAAAACATTTTTTTTTATTTTCTTTTCTCTCTCTCACCCACACGGTTTCTTCTTCTTTCCCTCCTCTTCTCTCACGGCTTGGAGCCGATTTCTTTCCTCTCCATTTCTGGTTTGACCGAATGAATAAGAGAAGCAAGAGTTGATTTTTGTTGCAAAATCAAAGTGCTAGCACACACCTTGAGTCTTCCTAAGGTGATAGGGAAACGATTTCGTGAGCTTGGAATCACAAAGCTTGGAGCTTCAATGGAGTCTCCCATGGCCGATTCTTGTAGGAACCAAACCAGTCAAAACCGAGCAGTCCACTGCCCAAGGAAGCTACTGCCATGACTTTTGAGGGAGCTTGAAGGTTCGTGTTCATCGCGTCGCAAGATCCGTTCATTGTGACTATTTTTCCGCCATTCTCCTTTGTGTATTCATGCGTTTTGTGCTTGATTTCATGATTCTTGGGACCTAATTAGAAACCAACACTTACGTGTTCGGATAGTTCGACGACCGGATTTACTGCCAACATATCCAGGGATCTCATGGGTCGCGTCCCGAAGATTCACCGATGACGTATAACTCGCACTTTAATTAATCTTGGATTAATTAAACGAGAGAGAAAATTAATCTGGGATTAATTATGGAGATATTTTATCTGGGATAAAATATTAATTAAAGAGAGATAATGATTAATTTGGAATTAATCGATAAAATAATATATTCGATATATTATACGAAATTGGATTTCGACGCGGAATTAAAATTAGATTTTAATTCGGGCGAACGAGTTAATTTAGAATTAATTCGTTAGCGAATTTAATAGTAATTTTGCTAGGCATAATTATTTAATTACGACCCAACGGAAAATTCGTTAATTTGGAATTACCGAACCCGAGCCCGAGAGTGTTTGCGGGCGCACTCGCATTGCGAATTTTAGTGCGGCCCACAAGTCACATCAAGCGTAAAATCACTAGTCAATTGATTATTGTGATGTCTAGTCACTTTGAGTGATTTGAAAACTTGTCACTTTGATTGATGGTGGTTGTTGGGAGCATTAAAGCTTGTACCTTTTGACTTTTTGAAATTCAAAATTTTTTGTATATGTTTTAATTGATTTTAGAAATCAATTAACCAACACTTCATCTCTCTCTTTCCTCTCCTCTCTCTCACGCCCAAGGGGCTGATTTCCTCTTCTGTTTTTCTGCCAAACTGCCGAGAATGAAGAGGAGTGCAAGGGTGATTTTTTTGGAAAAAATTACCAAGTGCTAGCACACATTCGGGGTCTTGCGAAGGTGATAGGGAAACAGCACACGTGAGCATGGAATCAACCAAAGCTTGGAGCTTGATGGAGATCATCATTGCCAAAAATTTTGAGCCCATAATTCAACTCACTACCGAATGCACCTTGGAGGAGGACTTGAAGTTTTTGTTTTCGTCGCATCGCTCAACCGATCGATGTAAGTATTCTGCGACTTCCTCGATGTATTCGCACTATGTTTCTATGATTTAATCGATCCTCGGGACTTAGAGATTTCCCAACAATGGTATCAGAGCAAGTTAAAAGCATGAAACTGATTTAGGGTTAAAATTGGGTAAAATATATTTGAGCATGATTTGATGAAATTACTTGATTGAGTATGCTTAAATGATGTTTAATTGAAGTTGGATTGGATCAATTTCATGAAAATTTGTTTGGAACAATTTTCCCCAAAAATCATGGCTTGGCTGAATGATGATATTGCCCTAATGTCTTGGAATTTTTGTGTTTTTTATCATTGGATGAGTTTGAAAACATTGGGTAATATTGATTTAATGTTCAATTGGATTTAATTGGATTGAATTCGAATTGGACATAAATATGCCCATATTGCCGAGACAAAGAAAACATGAAAATGGGTTTGATTTTTGTTAAAATGTGTTGGACATGTTTTAATGTAGATAAGCATAATTAATTAGGCTAATTGATGTTTTGGAAATGTTAATTTAGTTGATTAATTATTGCAATACACTTTGGTTAATTAAATTATGAAATTTGGAATTTTTGTAGTTTAATTAATTGGGCTTAAATTGGATTTGGGCTTGAAAAGTTGTTATTGGGCTTATTGGGCTTGGTTGTACCAAGATTGGTTTAGGCAAATTGGTTGGATCCAATTGGGCCCAATACCCTTTCCATAAAGTCCAAATGCGACTAATGGACCTTTAAAATTTTAATTGGGCCTAAATTGATTTCTAGGCTTATGGGGTTATTCCTTGATTGGGTTTTGGTTATTGGGTTTGACCCAAGTTGACCAAAAGTCCATGCCTTAAGAAATTAATTGAAAGCCCATTGGACTTTAATTAAAATAACATTGGATGTTAATCAGGATTTGAGACCCGTAACGATTAAATTTGGAATTTAAGTCGTAAAGGTTCATTAATAAAGTGTATTATTAATTTGGAATTAATTAGCGAATTAGTATTAAATGCAAATTGAATTGGATTTAATTTTGTAGTTTAATATAATTCAAGAATTCGTACTTTGAGTACTTATTCGCAAAACAAGTTTGACTCGCACAAAATGAAATCGTTGTTTGAACATTGGATGGTCATTAATTATCAGATTAATTAATTGGATTAGATTGATTGATAACATGCTTGTGTGAATACATGGTTGCGATGCATGAATAATGTATATCAGATGGATATTAGATGGGTGGGGCAATTTTGGAAATTGTTGTAATAAATTTAGAATTTATTAATTGAACCTGCGTGTCCAGCCTATTACCTCCTCACTCTGTGTATTTCTCTTCTCACCTATTCCCCTCAATGTAAATGAGGTTTCTTTAGAAGTGCTGTGTAACGGGTAGAAGTAATACTTGTGCTAGTGGGAGAGAGGAAATGGAGAGATTTTTTCTAGGAACAATATGTTAAATATCCATCTGTATATCATTATTATTTATTTATATGCGCCTTATTATGTGTTTACAATGCATGTTTAAGGGTGTATGATGATGAGACCTTAACAAAGATAATAAATTGGTTGCCAATTTGCACGCGAAAAACCCTCACAAAATATTAAGCGTTTTTCCTTCCATTGAGTGATTCTTACTCAAGATCCAAGACTGGCATTGGTTTGTTGGCCAAAGTCAAGACCTTTGTCCGTCGAGGATGTGTTTGAATCACGAGAGCTTTGTTCCATATTGGTGTCTTGTCCAAGTTGTGATTTGTTGGCCAAAGTCAAGATCACTTCTTGTCCATCGACATTGATTACGAAGCTTTCCATGGTCAATGGGTTCCGCTTAACTGGAATCACTAAGTTTGTTGTGCCAAAGCCAAGGCTTAGTTGATTCAAAGGAAAAAGGTTAGGCAATATATTGGATATATTGGCATATATAAGATATATGTTTCGGACTTGGATGTCCCCATACTGGATCTAGGAATTGGATGGGATCCAATTGATCTTAGAGATCTACCTAGTTAATTATCATACAATTTGTTGGTCAAAGTCAAGATTGTGTGACATTTAACGGGATCCTAGCCCACTAGGATACACGGTTTCCCGAGTACTCAACAGAGGGTTAGAGGCTCGCCGAAAAATAGTGGGAGGCAAGTAGTAAATTTGCAATATTCGTTTAGTTACTTGCCATACGCGCTCAATTCAAATATTCGTCAAATAAATTAAATGTTAGTTGGACTAATATTTAATAATTTTTTAATAAAATAGTTTGACTATATTCAATTTATTCATTTATAGTTGATTATATAATTGGATTATAGTAATCAAATATTTGAATTAATAAATTGAATTATAGTTGATTTTATAATTGGATTATAGTAATCAATATAATTGAATTTAATCTACTAAATTATAGTTGATTAAATAGTTGGACTATAGTAATCATTATAATAAATAGTACCTAAAATCATTGATTAAATAGTTGGACTATTAGAATCAAGATAGATTGAAAGATTAGTGTTTAAAACATAATCATGGGTGAAAATGTATTTAAACGACTTTAATTTTCAAATTGGGAATAATAATTCAGGATAGTCCTGAAAACTAAGAAGTTACTTTATTTGATAAAATAACATCTTATGCCTAAGCCCGGAGTTAAGCAAATAGTAGATTATGATATTTGGAATACTCATGTGATGATAACTTTAGTGCTTAATCCATTATCCTTGCCAAATAGACTTATTAATTTCTTAATCAGAACTAAGGATTAGATCCTTAAAGTATGATAATGAAATTGAAGGATCTTCATAGATCTATTTTAAGATCTTAGAAGTACTAAATTGCAATACTAAACTCTTGGAGAGTTAATGGCAATTCTCAAAGAGACATAGCCAAAGTTTGCAATAAGGCAAGAAGCGCAAGGCGCATCTCACTTCGACATTCCGGAAGGCCAAGGCTTGGCCAAAGGCTTCTGGGGTGTGGAAAAAGGCAAAGGCAAAATCATTATAATCTTCTAGGAAGACAAAGGACATATCCCAAAATGTCTGTCTAAATTGTGGAAAACGGGATCACGGAAGCGTGACTGCCGTTTAGACAAAGCAGACATGAAGGAAATGAAGACGAGCATGGCTCTGACTTCAAATATGTTTGTCATAATTATGTTCACTACTAGTATTAAAATTGGATTTTGAATACATAGTGTGGTACGTAAATATGTATTGATGTGCAGAATCTACTATGAGCAGGATACTGACTTCAATTGAGATTAATCTACGCATCGGAAACGGGACGACAGTCGCTGTTTTAACCGTAGATACCTAAGTTTAGGAACTACCCTTCGGGTGTGTACTTAAATTAGGAAACTGTTACAATGTAACTAGTTTGACTAGATACATTATCTCTATATCAGAGTATAATCCGTTGCGGATATACCTTTATATTCTAGAACACTAAAGTGTTTCATTTTATAAAGATGATATTGAGATAAACACATTAGATGTGAATAACAGAATTTATATTTTGAATATAAATAAATCTCAAACATATAATATGACAAACTAATAGCTCAAACTGATTTGATCAGAAGAGACTTAAATGTGGCATTGTAGTCTGGGACACAATTAAGAAGAATCGTATATCCACACTTTTGAAGAGTGAATACTAGGAAAAATTTGATTCCATTCAAATAAAGTCTACGAATCTAGTTTTTTGGGCAAAGTGCCTAAAACACTATTTACTTGGTAAAAGTGAAAATGCCACCGATCTGTTAGCCCTAGTTTATAGTGAAGCAAGTGGGCCCATATCTAGCTAGGCTAGAGGTGGATATGAATATTTCGTGACCTTTACGGATGTGGCATCGCGTTATGGTTATGTGTTTCTTTTGAAACATAAATCGGAAACTTTTTGAGTTTCGACGCGAAAAAGACAAACAGATCAGCTAAAGTATTAAACCATCACGGTTAGACCATGATGAAATACTTAAGCAATAAGTTTCTCAAATACTTGAAAGAGTATAGTATTCTTTCAATGAGGACTCCTCCCGGAACATGTCAATTTGACGGTGTGTCCGAACGGAGAAACCGAGTTTTGTTGGACATTGTAGACATTGCATTTTTGCATGTGAAACCCGATGATGAGTCTAAGTTGGAGGCACTACCTTTTTAAGTTAAGGATATTGTGGGAAACGGACGTCGGAATGGGAAATTCGGAATATGTATGTCATCAAGTTCATTTCACAAGTTCACTGTTTTCGTTCGTGTTGCGTTCGTTACCACGTTCGAACGTCAAACAGATTGCGGGTGTTCATGCAGCGTTCTAAGAGGCGTTCGAACGGTGTTGGTATTTCTGGTTTTGCTGCGAGGCCACACGTCCAAGGCCCTTAAATTACACCCAAATTAAATCAAATATTAATTAAACTAAACATTGAATTAAGTAAAATAATTAAACCATTTACCAATTAAATAAAACATAAAATATAATCATACCTAATTTAGATAAATCAAATATATTAACTTCCTAACTAGACAAAATCATATACTAAATTAAAGAAATATCATGCCTAATTAAATCACTCATAACCAATTTAAAGATATTGACTTCCTAATCTAAACCAATCGTCTCTCCATCAAATTTTTGAATTTCCTTGCTCAACACTAAATCAAATCCCTTCCTTGTGAGACAAGGAGAAGCCCTAGCCCTTCTCTATATAAACAACCCCTAACCAAGACATGCAGGCCCTAGCTCATAAACATAACTCACACGCAAATCACAACAAAAAAGCCATAGACATCACACGCAAATCACAAGAAAGAAGCAATAAAATTTCTCTCCATCTCCTCCACTCTCACCACCGAATACCCATCCCTTAGACAGCCCCCCCTTGCCACATCTTTAGCCACATTTCACATCCCTAATCCACACCAAAATAAGCCTCAAATACAATCCTAAAGTCGCACAAAACAGCCTTAAACACCCCCCCCCCACTGCGCACCAAAACAGTCACAATTAACGCCATTACTGCCCAAAAAACTTACCTGAAACAGCCCATGTACTGCACGCCTAAATCACTCCAAACAGCAGCCCAAATCCACTTAAAACAGTCCCTAAAATCCTTAAAACAGAAACATAAAAAACTGCACTTAAAACCTTTAAAAACACCCAAAACAGTCCGTTAAAACGTCAAAACAGTGACCTGAACAGTGAGCAGAAAATACAGAGGAAACAGCTGCAAAATGGAGGCCAAACAGCAAGCAAAACAGCAAAACAGTGAGCTAAGACGCAAGTCTGAAAGTCGGCAAAAAAGGTTAGACCTGAGGGTATTTTCTACATTCGTTTTTCTGTTTTATTTTTATTATTTATTGAGTATTATTCGCATGATTGTTATGTTAAAATGCATGTTGTGGCCCTTGAGTAGATAAATATTAATGTATTACTAAATATTGTATGTTGTGGCCTTGGAATAAAATAAAAGATGTGTCAACTCTCGCGGTATATCGGATGGAAACCCGGACATAAATTTCATAGCCGATTCCGAATGGATGGTAGTATGATATGTACTCGGGATACAACTCCACGTACCGCTTGAGTAAACGGCACCTTCTTTTGTTTTATATTGCTTTGATCTATTTATTTTTCGTCATTTAAATTACGCATGTTACTTGTTTATGCATGATGCGATCGAGCGCATGGGCTTAGTAAGTCGGATTAAAGGTCCTCTATTTGGAGGGGTTAAAACCATTTACCACGATGCTTTGTCGCGCCGGTTGATGTGTGTTCGGTTGAATGTAAGAAATATTCAATCGGGCATACTAAGTTTGATATTATTGTCTTTATTCTTTGTATGCATGATGTGATCGAGTGCATGGGCTTAGTAAGTCGGATTAAAGGTCCCCTATTTGGAGGGGTTAAAACCATTTACCACGATGTTTTGCCGCGCCGGTTGATGTGTGTTCGGTTGAATGTAAGAAATGTTCAATCGGGCATACTAAGTTTGATATTATTGTCTTTATTCTTTGTATGCATGATGCGATCGAGTGCATGGGCTTAGTAAGTCGGATTAAAGGTCCCCTATTTGGAGGGGTTAAAATCCTTTACCACGATGCTTTGCCGCGCCGATTGGTGTATACTCTATTGGATGCGAGATGAGTCCAATCGGATACGTGAGGTCCCACATTATGGATTTGTTTTTCTATGAATGTGTTGCATGCATCAGGTCTGGTTCCATTCGAATGCGTTCTCGAACGCCAGAAGAACGTGAACCTTCTGTTTACCGTTCTAACGCGTTCTCGAACGCTACTCGAACACGCACGCATTTTCTTAGTGTTTCATGCATCAGGCCTGGTTCTGTTCGAACGCGTTCTCGAACGCTATATGAACACGAACCTTATGTTTACCGTTCGAACGCATTCTCGAACGCTACGCGAATGCGCACCCACTAAACTGAGTCTTTTTCATCAGATTTCATACATAATTGTTCCTAGTAGCTATCCCTTCGTATGATGAACCTGATTGCTTCTCTGTATTATGCAAGATTATGTAGGTATCGTTCATCTATATTCCCCACATGTATGAGTACAATGTGTAACATATTACAATTCATATATCCATGTCGTTATAGCATTTGAGTATTATTCCTTGTGATATATCGGATGGAAACCCAGACATAAATTCCGTAGCGATTCCAAATGGACGGTAGTCGGTCTATACTTGGGATACAATTCCACGTACCACTTGGAAAAATGCTCACATGTGTGTTTGTGTCTATATTAGTTATATTCTTTTGCACCACGTCATAGCATGCTTACTTTAATGCCTAATTGCATCCTAAGTGTCTTTTTACATTATGTACTTAGTGACTCTTTTATTTACACATGGACATGTAATGGCTATTTGTTTATGCTTCCGCACGTATAAGTATGACATATCTATGAAATCACATGTTCGCCATTATTTGATTCGCCTTTATGTGTGCTTGCGTGGTTAGTGTGTGCTTGTGTTTTCCATGAAAACAATATGCCAATGAAGTTGTATGTTCGTTGCTACTTTGATGTACTTTCAAGCATGCAATCTTAAATGTGAAATACATGAATTTGGGTGTAGTTTTATCTTTGTGCATATGGATTTAGAAGTATGATACTCTTGGAAATAAGTGTTACTTAAGCTTGATTAAATTATTACAAAAATCCTTTTATTACAAGTGACATAAGTAAGGGACCATTCCGAACCCAATGGTTTGAGGTCTTCCCTTTCGAGGGGTGAGTGCGGCCTTAAATCTCATTTTCCTGGTCCACATCAGGTGGCGACTTCATTATTCTCCGGTTTAGTCCCCGTGGCTACTTCGTACTCCCGACTAGGCCGCGAGCCTAGAACAGCATGTGTCGTCCAGTTTCTATGTCCCACAGTCTGGCGACTCCACTGGGGATAGAGAACCGGCCCCGAAACATTTTCTTGTAATGTTTGGATTTATGTTCTAATTGACCGTGTCTATAGTGGATAAAATGGGGGTTTAATCAAAGGCATTTTGAGGCTAGGTAATGGTTTGGTGTCTTCCTTCATTCACTACCTTTCTAGAAGGAAAAACTGTGAAGGCACCTATATGGCCATCTACTCGTAGCCTATTGTGATGGACTAATTTGGAGGACTCGTTGTTTATTCCTGTCACCAAGCGATAAGAGCCTAAGAGGCTAGGGTACTAAAGAGCCTCGCTCCACCCTCCCTCGGGGGAATCTACAACGGAAACCATTTGACAGTCAGTCAAACGCTATAGCTTATTGGCACGTACTTTAGTGTAATAAAAGGGTGCGCTCACTTTGGTCGCTCGAAACCCTTGATTGTTGAACCTAGTTGTGGGCCACCCTTCGCTGTTGAGAGCCCTTTGTCTACACTCTTGCGAAACCAACCCATAGACCGGGTTTGTATGGTTAAAGTAACAATTATCTCCTGAATATGTGCTTGTGGAACATCCCATTTGGATGCAGTTGGACTATTTCAGAATCGGACTTGCTGGTGTATGGGCCAAATTTGGTCCAAGGGTAAAACTGTCTTTCACCTTAAGCCCATCAGCATGTTAGGCCCGAAAATAAGGACCAAAGCCCAAAGAATTATGTATTATTTGATTACAATTAAATCATAAACTAACAAAAAGCATGACCACTCCACTTAACCTAATTCTAGCATAAACCACCCACCACTCCACTAACCTAACCAACCTAATACCAGCATTAATCCTCACTTACTCCAAAACCATTACCAAATACACCAACATCAGATCATGTTTTATCTATAAATATGAAAAGAATACGGGAAGAATTCATTCAAGTCTCATTTCTCTCACCCTAATACTTCATGCTCTCAATCCTTGATCCCCTCATATATTACACACGCCCTCACGGCCAAACAAAGGAAGTAGAGGTAATATTCAACCTTGCTTTCCCACTTTACAAATTTATTTCGTGCCACTGACTTGGGCGTCGGAGTATACCCGGTATCCACCACACCGGTGGTAGCCTACTCTCGTCCACTCTACTTTTTTTTTTGCAGGATTGCTAGTGCCCAACTTACAAATTCTGATTGAGGACCCTTGGCGAATTCCGGAGTCCACAATTTGGCGCCCACCGTGGGGCCCTAGCGATAATTTGCAGACAAAGATTTTAATTCTACCAACATTCACGGCTTAGTCACTCATGCTTCAAGCAATGAACAAACACCTGATCCAGTGGCATCACAACTAGCCATGCTACAGAGAGATTGAAAGCTTTGGAAGAGGAAATCTAACCATACGTAATTCCAACATAAATCTTCAGAAACAGTTGGAATTACTTTCATCACCCACCCAGCATCATGATATCTCAGATCAGCCAACAACAACGTATCACTCCAGCTAATCTCTTGGGAGCATTCAACGAAACAACAATACATTCCATCAAATGATGAGGACCAGAGGACCTGCCAAAATCTCCATCAACCAAGCTCAGCAAGTTGCCATCGCTATGAGAAAGGGATGATGAAGGAATTTAAAGAAGCAATCATGTCCAGCCTACCAGGTGTGAAACTCCAAGAAGAAGAGCAGAGCTGGAACCATTTCAGATACCCCCTTCACGGAGAACATCACATCCGTTGAGTTACCACGAAAGTTCAGTCCACCAGACATGAAACTATATGATGGATCCACTGACCCAGACGACCATGTCATCCATTACAAGTACAAAATGATGTCAACAGGCTTAGCTCCTCATCAATGGGAAGCTGGAATGTGCAGAGGATTTGGAGAAACTTTGGGTGGTCCAGCTCTTACATGGTTCATCAACCTACCATACAGATCCATCAAATCTTATCAACAATTAGCAGACAAATTTGTTGAACATTTCGCCAGCTCTTGCAAACTTGAAAAAACTACTGATGATCTTAGTGCCATCCTACAACGGAGGGGAGAATCATTGCGAAGCTATGTTGCTCGATTCAACAAAGAAAGAATAACAATTCCAGACCTTCATCAACCAACAGCTGTGGAGGCTTTCAGGAACGGGTTACTTTGTGAAAGTGGACTCTACAAAAAGCTGACCAAGTTCCGGTGCTACACGATGGACCAGGTTATGGCTCGAGCCCAAGTCGAAATCAGGTGGGAAGAAGATAAAAGGAATAAAAGGAAAGACATTTCCTCCAACATGCAAAGCGAAAGAACAGCCCATTCTACCAAACGACATAAAGAATTTACAAATATGGTGCCTAAGCGTCATTCGGAGAAATGGAACCACCCAAGAAAAGAACATCAGCCCCTCCAAAAAGGTTTTGATCAAAGACCTCCACCATACAGAGCTCGGAAACAATTCCGATGGAAAAACCCAGACTCCCAGACTACAATTTTTCTATATCTCCGGGAGAGTTAGTCTTGGTACTTAAAAAGATGGGAAATGAAGTATAAATGGCCACCACGCAACAGAGAAAGTTTCAAAAATAAAGACACAAACAAATGGTGTGAGTTCCATCGAGACTACGGCCATACCACAGCTGAATGTGTGGCGTTGAGGTTGGAAGTACTTGAGTTGTTGAACAAAGGGTTTTTAAGGGATCTACTTACGGAGAAGGGGCAAGCTACTTTAGCTCAGAGGAACGAGAAGGATGGACATGGGGAAGCACCAATTCAACCTCCACCAATTGATAACACCGTGAATTTCATTTCAGGAGGATCAGAGATTAGTGGAGTATCATATTCAGCAGCCAAACGACATTCCAGAGCAATTGTGTCAAGCCTTCAACATTCCACGACGTCTTTAGAAAAAATGTTTACAAACCTAATAATGGAGTTTCCAGACGACATCAACTCTGGTAGCATGAACCCTCATCATGATGCCTTAGTAATCTCTCTACAGGTGGCAAATTTCATGATCAAACGAGTTCTGGTAGATACAGGATCCTCAGCCAACATCATCTTTACAACAGCCTTGGCAGACATGGGAGCTGAATTAGAGAAAATTAACAAAAGGACGACTGTGTTGATTGGATTCAGTGGTGAACAAAAATTTACTTTGGGAGAAATAAGCCTTCCAGTCTACGCAGGGGGAATCAACAAAATGACAACCTTCCTAGTCCTGGATTGTCCTTCAGCCTACAATCTAATTATTGGGAGGCCATGGATTCATGAAATGAGGGCAGTATCGTCCACCTATCATCAAACTCTAAAGTTTCCTACAAAGTGGGGAATTCAAGAGATAAGGGGAGATAGAGTTGCTTCCAGAGGATGCTACCAGACGACAATGAAGGCAAAGGTCCATTCAGCATAGCAATTACAGAACGAACCTCATTCGCAGGAGCCCACACTTCCAAATATTGAAGAATTGGATGAGGTTCAAATCCATGACAAATATGCAGACCATAAAACTCAAATTGGAGCAAATCTAGATCCCAGACTACGGGCAGACTTAAGTGAATTCTTGCGAAAACAGCATGACCAGTTCGCTTGGTCGCATGAAGACATGACTGGGATTGACCCCAGCTTGATTACTCATCAACTCCATGTGGATCCAGACTACCCTCCAATCAGACAGAAAAGAAGGAAGTTTGCCCCAGAAAGAAACCAGATCATTGATGAAGAAATCCAAAAATTGTTACAAAATGGTGCCATTAAAGAAGTTCAATTCCCAGCCTGGTTAGCCAATGTGGTGGTGGTACGAAAGAAGAATGGAAAATGGAGAGTTTGTATCGACTTCACAGATTTGAACAAAGCATGCCCAAAAGATTCATTCCCATTGCCTCATATTGATCAAATGGTTGATGCTACAGCTGGACACGAATTGCTAAGTTTTATGGATGCATATTCTGGGTACAATCAAATCCTTATGCATCCAGACGACCAAGAGAAAACAGCTTTCATGACCAATAGGGGCATATTCTGTTACAAGGTAATGCCCTTTGGTCTCAAAAATGCAGGTGCTACATATCAGAGAATGGTCAATAAAATGTTCTCACAACAGATTGGAAAAACAATGGAGGTGTATGTAGACGACATGTTGGTGAAATCATCGAAATCTGATCAGCATCTGCAGCACCTGGAAGAAGCATTCAAGGTGATGAATAAGTATGGGATGAAATTGAATCCAACAAAATGTGCGTTTGGAGTAGCTTCTGGGAAATTCTTGGGATATGTCGTTACACGACGAGGGATTGAGGCAAATCCAGATCAAATCAGGTCCATACTTGAAATTCCTTCTCCAACCTGCCCAAAGGAAGTCATGCGACTAGCAGGGAGAATTGCTGCGTTGAACAGATTCATCTCCAAGTCGACAGACAAAGTTTTATGTTCTTTTCAGCCATTAAAAAGACAAAAAACTTTGAATGGACTCCCGCCTGCGAACAAGCTCTGAAAGAGCTGAAGCAGTACTTAACATCACCACCATTGTTGTCAAAACCACTCGACAACGAAAGGTTATTCTTGTACTTGGGAGTGTCAAACCAAGCTGTGAGCGCTGTTTTGATTCGAGAAGAGAACGGCACCCAACTTCCAGTCTACTATGTAAGCAAAGCATTACTTGATACGGAGTCACGTTATTTGCATTTGGAGAAATTGGTACTGGCCTTGGTAATGTCAGCCAGGAAGCTACGACCATACTTTCAAGGGCATCCTATCACAGTTTACTCGGAGTACCCCTTGAGGAGCATACTACACAAGCCAGAGTTGCTGGAAGATTAACAAAATGGGCTGTCGAATTGGGAGAACACGACATCACTTACCAGCCCAGAACAGCAATCAAATCTCAAGCCTTGGCTGACTTTGTAGCAGATTTCAGTCCAATTCAGAATCTCTTGGAAGGTACCGAAGTCAATTCAATCCAATCAAATTCACTTTGGAAACTTTCAGTCGACGGTTCTAGCAATAAGAAAGGGTGCGGCCTTGGCATAGTGATCACTACTCCTGATGGGGACATACTACAACAAGCAATCAAATGTGGATTCCGAGTTACAAACAATGAAGCAGAATATGAAGCTTTGATAGCAGGAATCAGCTTGGTCAAAGAGCTTGGGGAAGGAGAATCGAAGTGAAATCAGACTCCCAATTGATAGTGAATCAGCTCCAAGGTTCATATCAGGCACGAGACCCTCAAATGTTATCCTACTTGCAGAAAGTTAAAGAAGTCCAGGCGACATTTCAAGAATTCAACATATCTCAGGTTTCAAGAAGTGAAAACACTCAGGCAGACGCGTTGGCTACCCTTGGGTCGACGATGCATGGAGACAAACCACAATCAATTCCAATAGTGTATTTAAATTGGCCATCAATTTGGAAGGAGAACAAGGAGATCAGCACCATCACTTCAGACGACTCGTGGATGACACCACTCATGAAATATTTGCAAGATGGACTGCTTCCCGAAGATAGAAATGAAGCAAGAAAGATTCAAAGGCAGGCAGCAAGATTCACCATATTTAATGGACAACTATTGAAAAGGTCGTTCTCTGGACCCTACTTGAAATGTCTTACTCATGATCAAGCACAACATGTACTATCAGAATTGCACGAAGGAGAATGCGGAAATCATTCTGGAGGACGAAGCCTTGCCTCACGCGCCCATTCGACTGGGTATTATTGGCCAACTATGAGAATTGATTCAGTCAATTACACAAAGAAGTGTGAAAAGTGTCAGAGATTCGCTCCTATTCCACATCTTCCACCAGAAAAGCTGAATCCTATCCTATCCCCATGGCCGTTCATGAAGTGGGGTATGGATATTGTAGGGAAGCTACCAACCGCCCCTGGACAACGAGTCTACATGCTAGTCTTGACAGATTATTTTTCAAAGTGGATTGAAGCAGACTCCTTTGCCAAAATACGAGATAAAGAAGTTCAAACATTTGTCTGGAAAAACATCATATGTCGTTTCGGCATTCCCAAGGAAATTGTAACAGATAATGGCTCCCAGTTTATTAGCCGACATTTTCAAGACTTTTGTAAAAATTGGGGGATCAAGTTAAGTTTTTCAACCCCACGCTTTCCACAAGCTAATGGGCAAGCAGAGTCTTCTAACAAGACACTTTTGAATACTTTGAAGAAAAGATTGGAGAAGGCGAAAGGATCTTGGGCAGATGAGCTTCCTGGAGTATTGTGGTCCTACAGAACGACCATCCGTTCTTCCACTGGAGAAACTCCTTTCTCTTTAGCATTTGGAACAGAGGCAGTAATTCCAATCGAAGAAACCATTCCTTCTCTACGCTACCAGTACGCTGGAGATGAGGCAAATCAACAGTTGATGTATATGAATCTAGACACAATCGACGAAAGACGAGAAAAGGCAACCATTCGACTTGCGTCTCATCGACAAAGAATGACTAGATATTTTAACAAGAATGTGAGGAGCAGAACTTTTCAAGAAGGAGATTGGGTACTACGAAAGGTTTTCCAAAATACCAAGGAAATTGGAGATGGGAAATTGGGGCCAAACTGGGAAGGTCCATACGTCATCACTAAAGTTATTGGGCATGGAGCCTACAAATTACAAACCAAAGAGGGAAGACAAGTTCACAACAGCTGGAATGCAATACATCTTAAACGATTCTACCGGTAATGAGTACATACTATTGTTTAAATTTAACGTTATGCTTGTTTAATTTGATTCGACGTGTAAAAAAAAAAAAAAATAGACAAAAGTTTTTATCATTGATCAAACAAAATATTAAGTACAAGAAAGTCAGTTATACAATTAAAAGATTTCAAGCTACATCCGGGGCAGGAACATCTTGAACTGGTTCAGCAGCGACAATCTCCATTTGACAGACATCTTCCTTTTCCTTCCCCTGACCTTCTATGTTCCCCTCCACAACTTCAATCGCCCTCTCCTCACCTTCTGGGCCAATCAGCATTTCAGATTCTTTGCTCTCCTCCCCAACCTTCTTCGACTCTATCTCCTCACCCTTCCCCTCTACACCTTCTTCGTTTGTTGAAGAATACCCTGATATGAAATGATCATACTCTTGAATCCATTTTTGTGGCTCCCAAGAACCAGTTCTTCCTTCGATGAAGTCCTTCATCAAGTCACTCCTCTCTTTCATCATGGATTCAAGAGCAATCCCTTCCATCTGCTCGACAAGGGCACTATTCTCCTTCTTTACGTTATCAAACGCCGCCTTATAATTTTCAATCATCACTTCAGAAATCTCCTTCTCCATCTTGAGTGTGGCCTTCGCTTCCACCAGCTCTTTCGCCAATCCAAATCCAGATTCTCCTTCTTCTTCTTCTCAAAGAAATCTTCATTCATTTCAGCCATCTCCTTCCTCATAATCCCCATCGACTTCTCCATATCTTTTTGCTTCCTCAGCATCAACTCCGCTTGGCGCTGCATGAAAAGACTGCACTCCATGGCCTGAAAAAGTATATACGACTAAGCATCGTTCGACAAACTGTTAAAGATTTCATGTTTAAATCTATTTACCTGGTAATTCAATGCAGCCGACTTCTTCATTGCTTCGACAGCCCCAATTTGAGTGAGCCTTCGATCATCTTCTTCCAACAGGAGGTCCTTAATAAAAGGATTAAGACTCGACGGGTCTGAAATTGCAGTCGACCCTGTGGGGATTTTGACAGTGATATTCTCAAAATCATCTTCAACTTCAGCTCCTTCCTCCTCTTTCCTCCTTTCACAACAATTCCAGTCGACTTCTCCTTGATTGGTAGAATTTCAGTCGACTGAGGCTGAGGCAATTCAGGAACACTCTCCTCTGGTTCCTTCATTTTCAGCTTCCTGGCCTTCTTTCTACTCTTCAGTTCATCAATTGAAGCAACCTTAACTGGTCTCGACATTATGTCCTCTGCGCATAAAATTTCTCTTGGAGTTAAAGGTTTTATAAAACCCCCCCGTAGAGTGCATGAATCGACCAGGTAGAATGGATGACTTCCAATACTTGATTACAAAGTGCCAAAGGCGTAGATATACCTTCAGATTCGAAGATTTCTTTCCACACTGGTGTCTTCCTTAGTCTTCTTTCTACCAAAATAATCCTCCAATCTCTTTCTTCGACAGGAAGAGTTGTGAGAGCTTGAGTATTAGAAAGGATTTTGGGGTTCTGTCGAATGACCTGTTTTTGAAAGGACCTGCAAGACATATAACAAGTTGATTAGCTGCATACGACAATCAGTATTACATTACATCATTATATAGAAAGTATCGATACTCACTAATTAAACTCCAGTACTCAGAGACACGACCCATTCCAGTCGACCCAAAAACCCCCTCATTCCTCACGAAGAAGTAATCAGACTGCCAATTACCCCTATCGTTTGTCGGCAAACCCATTATTAACTGTTCTCTCTTTTCGACGAAGATACAAAGTATACCTCCCTTTCTCGGTTAAATGCTCTTTCAAGTAGTATGAATATGCGATGTCCTTCACTCCAAAAATAAACCTTTTTCGAAAGATAAGCATTCAATCGACAACAGAATCCTCCAAGCATTAGGCATCAACTGCGAAGGAGCAATCCCATAGTGATCTAAAACCTCCCAAGCTAACCTTGGAATAGGAAACCTGAGACCATCAGTAAAGGGCCGTACATAAAATCCAATCCACCCGTCAACTTTGTAGTCTATCCTTTCAGTCGGCAAAGGAACCCTTAATTCCATCGACTTTGGAAATCTATATTTACACCTAAGCTCCATTAGCAGACTTTCTGTCATTCGACTTGCTGGGTTTTTTGTTAATAAATTGGTCGGTTCACTTGTGCTAACCGGACCACTCGACTCCCCTATTGCTGCTATTGACCTGATGGGAATCGCAAGCATAGGAACTTGGCTCGACAAAACAGTAACTGGTCCTTCTTCGAAGAATTCTTGACGCGCCCATTCCCTCATTGATGCCTCTTCAGTGGGTTCACTCGACGACTCTTCTACATATGTATCAATTTGCTTGCCTAAGCTATCTAAGGAGTCTCCATTCGACATTTTTTCACTAATTAGCTGATAAACAAAAATTTCTAGGGATTATGTTTCCTAAAGATCAAACTCACTACCAATTCTCCAAACAAGATTCCACCAAACTAACTTAGTTTCAAGAGATCAAACTACGTAAATTGCCTAAGAAAAGTTTGAATCTACTCTAGAACAATGAAAGGAAATGAAGAACATGAAGAAGGTTATGAAGAGTACCTTAGAAACTTTGAAGCTTTCTCCCAACTCGCTGATAAGTGTGAATGAAGCAAATGAACCTACGAAGCCACTCTTATACTACTTTGAGGCGGTTTATTTTCCCGCCAAAAGACGCCTCGTATTTTGCCGTTAGGTTTTGCTCTATTTGATGACACGTGGAAAACCTAGAGATCTTCACCATCTCCTGGACTCATGTCGAGTCAAGTAACTCCTGAACCACCGTTTGGTTCAGTCGACAAGGGACATTCCCCTGGACTCATGTCGAGTCAAGAACTCCTGAACCACCGTTTGGTTCAGTCGACAAGGGACATTCCCCCTGGACTCATGTCGAGTCAAGTAAACTCCTGAACCACCGTTTGGTTCAGTCGACAAGGGACATTCCCCTGGACTCATGTCGAGTCAAGTAAACTCCTGAACCACCGTTTGGTTCAGTCGACAAGGGACATTCCCCTGGACTCATGTCGAGTCAAGAACTCCTGAACCACCGTTTGGTTCAGTCGACAAGGGACATTCCCCTGGACTCATGTCGAGTCAAGAACTCCTGAACCACCGTTTGGTTCAGTCGACAAGGGACATTCCCCTGGACTCATGTCGAGTCAAGTAAACTCCTGAACCACCGTTTGGTTCAGTCGACAAGGGACATTCCCCTGGACTCATGTCGAGTCAAGAACTCCTGAACCACCGTTTGGTTCAGTCGACAAGGGACATTCCCCTGGACTCATGTCGAGTCAAGTAACTCCTGAACCACCGTTTGGTTCAGTCGACAAGGGACATTCCCCTGGACTCATGTCGAGTCAAGTAAACTCCTGAACCACCGTTTGGTTCAGTCGACAAGGGACATTCCCCTGGACTCATGTCGAGTCAGAAACTCCTGAACCACCGTTTGGTTCAGTCGACAAGGGACATTCCCCTGGACTCATGTCGAGTCAAGTAAACTCCTGAACCACCGTTTGGTTCAGTCGACAAGGGACATTCCCCTGGACTCATGTCGAGTCAAGTAAACTCCTGAACCACCGTTTGGTTCAGTCGACAAGGGACATTCCCCTGGACTCATGTCGAGTCAAGAACTCCTGAACCACCGTTTGGTTCAGTCGACAAGGGACATTCCCCTGGACTCATGTCGAGTCAAGTAAACTCCTGAACCACCGTTTGGTTCAGTCGACAAGGGACATTCCCCTGGACTCATGTCGAGTCAAGTAAACTCCTGAACCACCGTTTGGTTCAGTCGACAAGGGACATTCCCCTGGACTCATGTCGAGTCATAGAACTCCTGAACCACCGTTTGGTTCAGTCGACAAGGGACATTCCCCTGGACTCATGTCGAGTCAAGTAAACTCCTGAACCACCGTTTGGTTCAGTCGACAAGGGACATTCCCCTGGACTCATGTCGAGTCAAGTAAACTCCTGAACCACCGTTTGGTTCAGTCGACAAGGGACATTCCCCTGGACTCATGTCGAGTCATAGAACTCCTGAACCACCGTTTGGTTCAGTCGACAAGGACATTCCCCTGGACTCATGTCGAGTCAAGAACTCCTGAACCACCGTTTGGTTCAGTCGACAAGGGACATTCCCCTGGACTCATGTCGAGTCAAGTAAACTCCTGAACCACCGGTTTGGTCAGTCGACAAGGGACATTCCCCTGGACTCATGTCGAGTCAAGAACTCCTGAACCACCGTTTGGTTCAGTCGACAAGGGACATTCCCCTGGACTCATGTCGAGTCAGAGATCCTGACCACCGTTTGGTTCAGTCGACAAGGGACATTCCCCTGGACTCTTATGTCGAGTCAGAGAACTCCTGACCACCGTTTGGTTCAGTCGACAAGGGACATTCCCCTGGACTCATGTCGAGTCAGTGAACTCCTGAACCACCGTTTGGTTCATCGACAAGGGACATTCCCCTGGACTCATGTCGAGTCAGAGAACTCCTGAACCACCGTTTGGTTCAGTCGACAAGGGACATTCCCCTTGACTCATGTCGAGTCAAGTGAACTCCTGACCACCGTTTGGTTCAGTCGACAAGGGACATTCCCCTGGACTCATGTCGAGTCAAGCATACTCCTGAACTGACTGTTTTGGTTCAGTCGACAACGAACTTCCCTTGGACTCATGAACTCCTGAACTCTATTTCAGTTCAGTCAAAGACACGTACTCCATGACCCTAGTAAAAATCAGATGCATGCAAACAGAAACCCACGTTTTTTATATATTTTTGGTACGACATTTGGCAGAAGGTAATACACTCTTGTGTACTTTTTTTCATATACGACACGGATAAATATACTCTCTAAACAAAATTCTTTGACTTAGAGAGTAAGGGACAAACTGTATGGGCCAAATTTGGTCCAAGGGTAAAACTGTCTTTCACCTTAAGCCCATCAGCATGTTAGGCCCAAAATAAGGACCAAAGCCCAAAGAATTATGTATTATTTGATTACAATTAAATCATAAACTAACAAAAAGCATGACCACTCCACTTAACCTATTCTAGCATAAACCACTACCACCACTCCACTTACCTAATACCAGCATTAATCCTCACTTACTCCAAAACCATTACCAATACACCAATATAGATCATGTTTTATCTATAAATATGAAAAGAATACGGGAAGAATTCAAGTCTCTCATTTCTCTCACCCTAATACTTCATGCTCTCAATCCTTGATCCCCTCATATATTACACGCCCTCACGGCCAAACAAAGGAAGTAGAGGTAATATTCAACCTTGCTTTCCCACTTTACAAATTTATTTCGTGCCACTGACTTGGGCGTCGGAGTATACCCGGTATCCACCACACCGGTGGTAGCCTACTCTCGTCCACTCTACTTTGTTTTTTGCAGGATTGCTAGTGCCCAACTTACAAATTCTGATTGAGGACCCTTGGCGAATTCCGGAGTCCACAGCTGGGCCATTTAAATTGGGGCAAGTTCGTACCTTATGACCACTAGGCCCAAAGTTTATGAAATGTTGATGGGCTATTCTGTAGAAATCATTGTTTTATGTTTGCATTATCTTTCTTTTATGCTTATGTTTGGGAACATCGTCGTTTGGATCCATTTGGACCATTTGTCATGGGATATGGGCTTGGTGGGCCATTTAAACTGGGACAAGAACGTATTTTACGACGATGGGCAAAGGCTTCTAAGTGATTAATGCCACTTTGTGCTTGTGTTCGGAACATTACCATTTGGATTTAGTTTGGCTCATTTCCATGAGATGTGAACTTGTGGGGCCATTTAAACTGGGACGAGTTCACTCCTATGACAGTTAGCCCAAAAGCTTCTAAAATGATAACGGGCCGATTTGTTTGAAAATTTTAGTTGATTTAGTAAGTTGTATATATGTTACATGCATCTGATGCACCTCATACATACATATATCATGTTAACACCCTCTATGTCTTAAAAAGGCATCATAGATTCATGTTGGGTTAGAAAAGAGGGAAGACTCACCAAAATACCGAGAACAGACATGAGTGAATCAGATATTGAGGTATCCCGTATGGATTAGTTGGAAAACAGTCTCACCAAGATTACTGAACAGTTGCAAGCCTTGACTACTGCTGTGGCTGGTATGGCTGTGCCCCGTGCTGGGCAATTCTGAGAATGTGAGGCGTGAGGAGCCTTTGAATGGGTTGGGGGATGATATCCCCACTTTTGATGATGATATGGCAGAGTATGCAGCAGGCAGAGTATCTGGGTCTCATGCAGAGTTACAGAAACTTCGGGATCATGTTGAGTCAGTTACCCGCAAGATGAGGAGTATGAATGAGGATTTGTTGGATTATGACACACTGACTTTCGAGGAACAGTTGCCGGCACAGTTCAAGATGCCTGATATGGCTAAGTTTAATGGGAATGGGGATCCAAGGGTGCATCTCCGACAGTTTGTATCAGTCATGAGTTCTGTTGGCATGTCTCAGCGCCAAGTGCAGAAGATGTTTGGAATGTCGCTCGAGGGAGCTCCCGTGGTGTGGTACCACAATTTGGAGAAGAAAGTGAAGGAAGACTGGAGGGAGTTGGCTGACGCCTTCCTGAAACAGTATGTCACTGACCTAGAGATTGATTTGTCACTCCGCGATCTGGAGAATGTTAAGCAAAAATCAGAGGAGAGTTTTAAGGAGTATGTGGACCGATGGAGAGGTCAGTTGTTGAAAATGCAGACTAGGCCCTTGGAAGGACCAGATTAAAATGATCATCAAGGGCACCAAGCCCTCCATCTATGGGAAGCTAAGGAGGATGACCTCCATGATTACAGACTTTCGGCAGTTGAGGGAAACTATCATGGATATTGAGGAAGAAGAAGCCGAGAATAGAAAATTCTATGGTTTGAACAGGAGGCCCATTGGGGGAACATCGGGAACAAAGCCCGTTTCTGCTGAGATTACCGTTATCCGGAACCGAAGATTTTCCAACTTGGGAAGACCTCTGTCAAAGGTGATAGAGAAATTGAAGAGGCAAGGGCTCTTAAAACCCTTGGAAGCCAAACCATTACCCAATCCCCCACCATCACATTATAACCTAAGCCTTTACTATCACTTTCACCAACAAAAGGGCTATGACACCGACAATTGCACCCGACTCCACCATGTAATACAATACCTGATAGACTCCAGGAAAATACCTGACCTAGAAACAGAACAGCCTGACACACACAGAAACCCCTTACCCAACTACCGTGCCGTACCACCACCAACCTATATGATCAATTCTGGCCTCCCAGAAGACCTTGTCCTAAAATCCTTTCACCCACAAGCCTCTTGCCTGGGAATCTGGGATAGTACTAGTGAAGATGAGACTGAGCAGGGAAAAAACTTTTGGCTTGATTTCTCTAGCAGTGATGAGGAAGAAGTGAGGGGAATGACGCGCAGCGGTCGTTTCTACAATGATATGGCAGAAAAGGGTAAGGAAGTTTTGACAGATGGTAGAGAAGTGGTTGAGACTGCAAAAAATACTGAGGGAGATATAGTGCTGAGATAATTGAGGAAGACTAAAGCACAAGTGAGTATCTGGGAACTGTTATGTGCATCTCGGAAACATAGGCATGCCATGGTTGAGGCCTTGAGCAAGATTGTGGTACCGGAAGACGCCAACCATGCAATGTTTGTTGGGTCAGTTCAGAAAGAAGCTTTGCAGATATCTTTTTCTGAGGATAAACTCCCGGCGGAAGGAAGAAATCATAATAGGCCTCTATTTATCAGGGCCGAGGTAAGCGGCAAGAGAACTTCATGTGTGATGGTGGATGACGGTTCGTCCATCAATGTGTGCCCGCTGAAAATTCTGGCAAGATTGGGTATGAAAGAAACAGACTTGGACCCCTCCAGCAAGACTATTAAGGCTTATGATGACAGCAAAAGGGGAGTTGAGGGTACTTTTGTGGCTATGGTCAAGGTAGGCCCGATTGAAGATGAGGTTGAGTTCACGGTACTGGACATCCCGGCTACTTTCGCCTTATTGTTGGGAATGCCTTGGTTTCACAAACTTGGGGGCGTGCCTTCCACTTTACATCAGATGATCAAGTTCCCGTATGAGGGAGAAGTTGTTACTATCCAGGCTGAGATAGATAATGTTGTGGTCGCCTTGGAGATACAACCTTTCACGAGGTTTTAGGTGTCAGTTACTTTTGAGGAGTGGGTGGATCCTGGGGTGGCTAGGATCATGAAAAAAATGAAGTTTGAGCCGGGTGAAGGTTTAAAATTACCAGATTTCAGAGGACATACTACTCGGAAGGGTTTGGGGTACAAGTCTAATGAAGAAAAGCCGAAGGTCAAGAAAAAGGGCCTGAAATTGATGGAATGTTTTATGAAAGCTTCAGGATATCAATGGGAGCCTGAGCTTGTGGAAGTTAATGGAATTGTGGTACCTGGGTTTGAGATCTTCCAGGATATGTTGGGTAAGAAGCCGATAGTTGAAGAAATTGTGAAGAAAGAAGAAGAGAATTGGGAAGAAGAATTGATAAAGTTGGAGAGCCTGACTCTGGGAGAGGACAAAAAGCCTGAGGAAAACCTGGTTGCAGAGGAAGAAGTGTCTATAGATGATGAAGACATTTACCTTCCTGATTTTTTTGAATGTACTTCCGCATTATCCAATAATAAAGACATTTCTTTTGCTTACTTGCCTGATTCATTTCCATTTACTCTGCACGAATCAAGCATATTTGATATCAGTTCGGCCATAACTACCGCATTTAACTTGGGTACACTTGAGAACCCCAAGGAAATTCTGATTGCAAGTGAAGTTACCTCCGAAGAAAGGGAGAAATTAGAAGAGGTATTGGTCAGATATGCCAAAGTATTTGCTTGGTCCTATGAGGACATGCCTGGGGTAGACAGAAACATTGCCCAGCACACAATACCAACTTATCCGAATATGAGGCTAGTAAAACAGAAACTCCGACGGATGAGACCAGAATGGGCTGAGAAAGTCAGAGAGGAAGTTAAGAAACAGATAGATGTGGGGTTCCTGGAAGTAGTAAAGTATCCTGAGTGGTTGGCTAATATAGTGCCGGTGCCAAAAAAAGACGGGAAGGTCAGAATGTGTGTAGACTACAGAGATCTCAACAAGGCTTGTCCTAAAGATGATTTTCCTCTACCGCATATAGATGTTCTGGTTGATAGTGCGGCTTTATCCGCTATGTATTCATTTGCAGATGGGTTTTCAGGTTACAATTAGGTTCTCATGGCTGAGGAAGACAAACACAAGACTGCATTTGTTACTGAGTGGGGTACTTATTGTTACAAGGTAATGTCGTTTGGGCTTAAGAATGCAGGAGCTACATATCAGCGGATGGCCACTACACTTTTCCACGACTTGATGCACAAAGAGATTGAGGTGTATGTGGATGACATGATGGTGAAATCAGAGACAAGGTTTGGGCATATTGAAGCACTGGAAAGGTTCCTGCAGAGAGTTGACAGATATAACCTGCGGCTAAATCCCAAGAAATGTGTGTTTGGGGTGACATCAGGGAAATTGCTTAGTCATACAGTGGGAATGGGAGGAATAGAGGTAGACTCCGAAAAGATCAAAGCAATCACAGAAATGCCTGCACCGAAGACAGAAAAAGAAGTCAGAGTATTCTTGGGGAAGATTCAGTACATCAGTTGATTCATTGCCAAGTTAACATCAGTATGTGAGCCTATCTTCAAACTGTTGAGAAAAGATCAGCCAGTGAGATGGAATAAACAGTGTCAGACAGCCTTCGACAAAATCAGAGAGTACTTGGTAAAGCCTCCTGTATTGAAACCTCCGAGACTGGGTAGACCTTTGATATTGTATTTGGCTATAGAATCAGAAGCACTGATTGCAATGATGGTACAGGCAGATGAGACAGGGGTAGAACATGCAGTTTACTATCTGAGTAAGAAGATGCTCTCATATGAGGCCCGGTATCAGGAAGTAGAGAAGATCTGTCTCGCAGTGGTATGGGCTTCTAGAAAATTACGACATTATTTCCAGTCTTACAAGATCCAGGTAGTGGCAAAGGAGAATCCTCTAAAATATCTGCATTAAGTGCCTTCGCTGGTGGGGAAATTGGGCAGATGGTTGGTATTGCTGACAGAGTTTGACATTGAGTATCTCACCTCCAAAGTGATCAAAGGGCGAGCAGTAGCAGAGTTTCTGGCATTGCAACCTGTTGAGGGGGATCAGTATAAGTTTGAATTTCCAGACGAAGAGATCCAAGCAATAACAGTTCCGAGATGGAAGATGTATTTTGATGGAGCAGTGAATTACAAGGGAGCCGGAATTGGGATCGTGATAGTAACCCCCGAGGGAGAGACTTTTCCTTTGGCCAAGAGGTTGACATTCAGAGTGACTAACAACATGGCCGAGTATGAAGCATGTGCTTTTGGTTTGACAGCATTGATAGCCTTGAAGGCCGGGAGTGTGGAAGTCTACGGAAATTCTATGTTGATAGTCCAGCAGATGCAAGAAGAATGGGAATTGAAAGAAGAATGGTTGAAACCTTACCTTTTTCACCTCAGAAAGTTGGCACAAGTTATCCCAGACTGTAAGTTTCAGCACTTGCCGAGAGAAGAGAATCAGATTGCAGACGCACTGGCTACACTTGCAGCGACTTGGGAAAATCCAGAAAAGTTAGTAATGAGACCGTTGATACTGACGACAGCAAGCAGACCTGTTTATAAGATAGAAAGAATTCTGGAAGTTGAGGTCGACGACGGTAAACCTTGGTATTATGACATTCAGAGGTATCTGGAACATGGTGAACTTCCGGAAGGGGCAGGCAGAAAAGACAGAATAGCCATTCAGAAGGTAGCTTCCCAGTATGTGATTTTGAAAAGGGAACTGTACAAGAGGCAAGCAAACGGTATTCAGTTGAAGTGCTTAAAAAAAGAAGAAGCCCAGCATGTAATGGAAAAAATACACGCCGGGGTATGTGGTCCGCACATGAACGGGTTGAATCTGTCCCGCAAGATAGTGAGACAAGGTTTTTATTGGTCAACCATGGAAACAGACTGCGCGAAGATGGTAAAGCACTGTCATGACTGTCAAGCACATGGTAATTTGAATCACTTACCGCAAACAGAGTTGCACGGGCTGTCAGAGCCGTGGCCTTTCTCAACATGAGGAATTGATATGATTGGAGAAATTCGACCGAATGCATCAAATGGGCATCGCTTCATAATTGTGGCGGTGGACTACTTCTCGAAGTGGGTGGAAGTCGAATCATTTCGCAATGTTACAGCAAAACAGATGGCAAAGTTTATAGCTCGGAACCTCATTTGTCGGTATGGTATGTCGCATCATATAGTGACAGACAACGGAGTTCAGTTTCAAGGAGAGACGAAGGCAATATTGCAGAAATACAGGATAGGCCACCACAAGTCATCACCTTACAGGCCGCAGGCAAATGGGGCAGTTGAGGCAGCCAACAAGACTATAAAGACGATTTTAGCCAAGATGACAGAAAACTGCAGAGATTGGGCTGAGAAACTACCATATGCTTTGTGGGGGTACAGAACTTCAGTAAGAACAGAAACAGGGGCCACCCCTTACTCTTTGGTCTATGGAATGGAAGCAGTATTGCCAGTAGAAGTGGAAATACAGTCTATGAGGGTATTAGCACAGGCAGAATTACCGGAACAAGAATGGGCCACACAGAGGTTTGATCAGTTAGCACTGCTGGATGAGAAGAGAATGAAGTCTTTGTATCACATGCAGTTGTATCAGAAGAGATTAGCCCGAGCATTCAACAAGAAAGTACGCCCCACCAAGATCAGAAAGGGTGATTTGGTACTTAAGCAATCAAGGCCGTCGACGACAGATCCAAGAGGAAAGTTCAGACATAACTGGGAAGGACCTTACATAGTTCAGAAAGTAATGGGAAATTGAGCAGTGAGGCTATCAGACTTGGAAGGGAACGGGTTCACCGAGCCGATCAACGTAGACAGATTGAAACAGTACTTTGCCTGAAAAAGAGAAGACCGAGCAGTCACCACGGGAATTGACAGAAGACCTAACCCAACGAAATAAGAAAAGCATTCATGCATACACGTAACATTGCATTCTCTTCGTGTTTGTTTTTTTTTTTGTGTTCGCAGGTTCGAATAAAGGAGAAAGCGGCAGAAATGAGCCAAGCAGCGTCAGCGTAATTTCAATTTTTGGGGATGAGTCCCAAGGGGCGAGGCCCATATCAGCTTGGGGGCGAGACCCACATCAGGTCAGCTTGGGGGCGAGGCCCATATCAGCTTTGGGCGAGACCCCACATCAGGTCAGCTTGGGGGCGAGGCCCATATCAACTTGGGGGCGAGGCCCTACATCATATCAGCTTGAGGGCGAGGCCCACATCATCAGCAGTTTTTGGGATGCGTCCCAGGGTCGAGGTACCCCTTGTTGACAGTTGCAGTTCGGAGATGCGTCCCAGGGTCGAGGGCCCACTACATAATTTATTCTAGGGCGATGCCCTCATTTCCAGCGGTATCGGGATGCATCCTAGGGTCGAGGTGCCCCCGTTGTCGGTTGCAGTTATTGGGATGTGTCCCAGGATCGAGGTCCACTGCAGCACCAACTCAGCTCGAGGCAGCAAGTCTTTAAGGCTTATAAGTAAGTGTATATATATTTAATTTGGAATTAAATTGGAATTAGTATTGAATACAAATAAATTGGATTTAAAGTTGTAGTTCAATATAATTCAAGAATACTTACTTTGAGTATTTATTCTTAAACGCGTTTGACTCACGCAAATCAAATCGTTGTTTGAACATTGGATGGTCATTAATTCAAAGATTAATTAATTGGATTAGATTGATTGAATAACATGATTTGTATGAAGTTGCTTCCATTTTTTATTATTATTTTTTTTCAACTCTGGATGTCTTCAAGAGTGAAATGATGAGCCGAATTTATAGAACCTTAAAAAGGGTGAGTAATAATAGCACTAGTACTTGTCAGATGACAATTATTAGCTAAACAGTAAAATATATCATGAAAGTCAAAAAGTTTGGATCCTGTCGGAGAAAATAAAAGAAAATAACAAAACAAATCACAATTATTAGATAAATACAAAGAGATAATAATAGTTACATGAAGTAACGGCTTGATTGACGTCTATGCGTCAGGGATAAGCTTCTCATCCAATTTTCTTATAAATTGGCAAACAAGGTCTTTTAGAGTCAGATTCCCGAGACTTCACTATTGTCTTTCTTTTTGAAATTGTGCATATAACATGTGAATTACGTGATGCACAAATCCACTGGGATGCGTCTCAAGAGTCAATGATATGTCATCCAAAGACTCATTACTCAAGCCATCCATAATGAATTTAATTTTATCTTCACGGTTATCATACATCATTCCTAAAGAACGACAATGAGTATTACATGTCATGCGTGCACATTTATAGCAAACACCCATTTTTTTAGCTCTTCTCTTTTTAGCAAAAGTGTTTCTTCATAAACCAGACAGATATGCAATAAAAGAATCAGAAGACTCACCTCCAATCGGACTCGTCTCCAATCGGACTCGTGCTTCAATAATCCAACGAATGTCATTAGGAATACCTTTGATCATCAGAAGTCTCATTTTTTCCAAGCGAGCCTTGTAGACTTTCATCAGAGAGTTTTGAGGGAGAGAAGGAAATTACTTGTGTAGATTTGCGAGAACGTCTTCCATCCTGAAATGTGACTTTACCTACAAAATTAAACACACAAAAATAAAACACACCAAATCAAAATATATACACAAATTGTATGGGTTGCCTCCCTGCTAGCGCTAAGTTTAACGTCGTCAGCTAGACATGACTACCCGAATGTTAGGCTGGATCTGAAAGTGTGACACTTTTTTTTTGTCGCTCAAATGATTCTCTCCAGTAGTGATTGACACGCTGGCTATTAAATTTGAATGTATCATTGGTGTTGGGATCAAGTAACTCAACAGCTCCATATGGTAAAACTTGAGTAATCACAAATGGACCTGACCACCTTGATTTCAGCTTTCCAGAGAAAAGTTTCAACCTTGAATTGTATAACAACACTTGTTGCCTTGCTTCCAGTTGTCTGCGCACTATTTTTTTATCATGCCATTTCTTGGTCTTTTCTTTGTATAATCTGGCTTTCTCATAAGCCTGTAGGCGAAATTCCTCCAATTCGTTAAGTTGGTGGAGCCGTTTTTCTCATGCTGCTTGTGGATCAAGATTTAACTTCTTTAGTGCCCAGTACACTTTGTGTTCAAGCTCCACTGGTAGATGACATGCTTTCCCAAGCACCATTCGATATGGGAACATACCAATGGGTGTTTTGTAAGCTGTTCGGTAGGCCCACAATATGTCATCCAGTTTTGTAGATCAGTCCCTCCTTGTTGATCTAATGGTTCTCTCCAATATTCTTTTAATTTCCCTGTTTGAAACTTCAACCTGTCCATTTGACTGCGGATGGTATACAGTGGCAACTTTATGAGTAACTCTGTATTTAGATAGGAGTGCATCAAAGTATTCGTTGCAGAAATATGTGCCACCATCATTGATAATTGCTCGAGGTTTTCCGAAGCGAGTGAAAATATTCTTTTTAAGGAATTTTATCACCACTTTTGAATCATTTGATGGCAGTGTTATTGCTTCAACCCATTTGGAGACGTAGTCTACTGCAACTAGTATGTACATGTTTCCGAATGATGGAACAAAGGGTCTCATAAAATCAATCCCTCATACATCAAATATCTCGCAGAGGTCCTTCATTTCTCCTCGAAATATTTCCCGTTCTCTGGTATCTGTCACATTGAAGAGTAAATAAGTAAACATTTTTAAACATAGTGGGCCAGAACAAACCTGATTGTAGGACTTTGGCTGCAGTTTTATTTTCGCTGAAGTATACGTCGTATGATGATGAATGACAATGCTGCAAGACACTATTGACCTCCTCCTGTGGAACACAACGTCTTAGTAATTGATCAGCACCGCGTTTGATTAGGTACGACTCATCCCAGACATAATGTTTGACTTCCTTGAAGAATTTCTTCTGTTGCTAATGTATCCATTCCAACGGCCATTTTCCCGATACTGTGCAATTTACATAGTCAGCATACCAAGGGACATCCTGTTGTTTCATGGAAAATAACTATTCATCGGGAAAATTTTCTTTGATTGTCAGTTCGTTGTCAGCTGTTTCTCCATTCTCGAGCCTCGATAAGTGATTTGCCACTTGGTTTTCTATTATTTTCCTGTCTCGGATCTCCACGTTAAATTCTTACAGTAGAAGCACCCAACGGATCAATCTGGGTTTTGCATCTTTCTTTACGATCAAGTATTTGATTGTTGAATGATCTGTGTAGACCATCACTTTGGGACCCAACAGATAGAAGCATAATTTATCAAAAGTGAGCACAACTACGAGCAACTCATTTTCAGTGGTTGTGTAGTTGAGTTGAGCTTCATTCAGAGTTCTGCTGGAGTAGTAAATTGTATGGAAAATTTTTTCTTTGCGTTGTCCCAAAACTACACCTACAGTAAGATCACTAGCATCGCACATCACCTCAAATGGAAGGGTCCAGTCCGGTGCTACTATGATGGGGGTAGAGACCAGCTTCTGTTCAAGATTTTAAAAGCTTTGTGGAATTATTTGGTGAAGTTGAAAGGCACATCTTTCTCCAGCATATTGCACAGAGGTTTCATAATCTTGGAGAAGTCTTTAATAAATCTCATGTAAAAGCTTGCATGTCCGAGAAAACTCTGAATCCCTTTAACTGATGTTGGTGGAGGTAGTTTTTCAATTGTTTCGATCTTTACTTTGCATACCTCGTTTACCTTTTGTGAGATCTGATGTCCCAGCACAATGTCTTCCTGCACCATGAAGTGGCATTTCTCCCAGTTGAGTACCGGGTTGGTATCTTCACACTTTTATAACACCTTTTCCAGATTTTGCAAGCAGTGGTCGAAAGAGTCTCCAAACACAGAGAAATCATCCATGAAGACCTCCATATTTTGTTCCAGCATGTCTAAGAAGATGGCGATCATGCAACGTTGAAATGTGGCAGGAGCATTACATATTCCAAATGACATTCTGCGGAAAGCAAAAGTACCATACGGGCATGTAAAAATAGTTTTCTCCTGATCTTCTAGGGCGATGGCAATCTGATTGTACCCCGAGTATCCATCCAGAAAATAATAGAACTCATGTCCCGCCAATCTGTCTAGCATCTGGTCAATGAATGGCAGTGGAAAATGATATTTCCTTGTTGCTTTGTTCAGCTTCCTGTAGTCCATCAATACTCTCCATCCAGTCACTGTTCTTGTTGGAATCAGCTCGTTCTTTTCATTTGTGACTACAGTAATTACTCCTTTCTTTGGCACACATTGCATAGGACTCACCCACATGCTGTCAAAGATGGGGTAAATGATGCCAGCATCCAACCATTTGATAATTTCTTTCTTTATGACCTCTTTCATGATTGGATTTAGTCTCTGTTGATGCTCTATTGTGGCTTTGTACTCATCGTTCATCAGAATCTTGTGCATGCAAAATGATGGACTAATGCCTCGAATGTCTACTATAGTCCAGCCAATGGCTTTCTTGTGTTCTCGTAACACTCTCAGTAACTTTTCTTCATGCTCCAATGTTAGCGAAGAAGAAATAATCACAGGTAAATAAGAAGAGTTTCGTAAGAATGCATACCTGAGATGGCTCGGAAGTAGCTTCAAGTTTAGTTATGGTGGTTCTTCAATCGAGGACTTGATTCGCTCCTTTTTAAGTAATTCTAAACTTTCCACATGTGGTGTCGATTTGAAGCGAAATGGTCTGTCAAGATAGTTGATACACTCCAGAATTTCATCATCTAGCTCGCTGTCAGTCATGTTGGTGATGCAAGCTTCAAGTTTATCCGTGGAAAGTTGTATTGCATCAGTATCTTGGATGATACTATCTACAACATCAATTCTGAAACATTCATCTTCCTTTTCATCACTCAAGAATTTCATGGCTTTGAAAACATTGAATGTAATTTCTTGGTCCTGCACTTTCATGGTTAGTTCTCCTTTTTGTACATCAATAACAGTTCGACCTGTAGCCAAGAATGATCTCCCGAGGATGATAGGTATATCTTTGTCTTCTTCCATGTCAAGGATAATGAAATCTGGTGGGAGAATGAGTTTGTCGACTTTGACCAACACATCTTCAACTACACCTCTCGGAAATGCGAGTGTTCTATCAGCAAGTTGCAGAGAGACTGAGGTGGGCATTGCTTCTCCAATATGCAGTTTCATGTAGATCGAAAAAGGCATCAAATTAACACTAGCACCTAAATCACACAAAGCTTTACCGATGAAATGTTCTCCCATGGTGCATGGGACGGTGAAACTGCTAGGATCTTTCAACTTTGGGGGAAGTTTCCTCTGAATGATGGCGCTGCATTCTTCTGTCAATGCTACTGTCTCGTAATCTCCCAATCTCCACTTTCGTGACAGAATATCTTTCATGAATTTTACATAGTTGGGCATTTGTTCCAACGCTTCTGCAAATGGAATGTTGATATGCAGCTTTTTAAAGACCTCAAAGAATCGAGAAAATTGCTTACCCAGTTTGTTTTTCTAGAGACGCTGTGGAAAAAGTGGAGGTGGAGTGAATTTTTCTCGATCTATTTCCTTTGCGTTTTTTTCCTTTATCAGTGGCTCTGTTTCCCTGCTTTCTTTTGGAACTTCCTCAGTGGATACCTTGACTCCAACGTCTTTGTTGATTTCAGTACCGTTTTTCAAAGTAATGGCTTAACATTCTCCTTCCCTCTGTTCCTTGGATTTGGTTCTATGTTGCTAGGAAGGTTACCTGGCGGTCTATAACTCTGAGCATTGGCCAGTTGTCCAATTTGATTTTCCAGTGCCTTTATAGAAGCTGATTGGCTTTGAAACAAAACATCATATTTTTTTAACTGAGCTAGCACTTCCGCTATTCTTGGTTCTTTTTCATGCTCCTGGCCTTTGTTCTGCTGTTGGAATCCGGGTGGTGGATTGTTCCTTTGCCCTGAATTGTTGCTCCATGTGAAATTAGGGTGATTCCTCCAACCTGGGTTGTAGGTGTTGGAATATGGATTATTTCCCTGTCTGTTGAAATTATTGACATAATTCACCGTCTCATCATGTTGGTTGAATGATTTTGACTATTGTGCTCCTCCATATGGTGAACTTGTGGATCCAATATTGCCTTGCATGCTAAGAGTTTCCATGAATTTACATATCTGATCCAGCTTGGCATTCACTGTTGTGTTGGCTCCAACTTCATAAATTCATGTGATTCATTGGATCATGCTCTTTTCTGTTGGCCACAAAGAATTATTGTTGGCCATTTCTTCAATTAGGTCTCAGGCCTGATCTTCTCCTTTTGCCATTAAAGCTCCAACAGCAGCAGCATCAATTGTGGTTCTCATTAATCCAGAAAGTCCATTGTAGAAGGTTTGGACTTGTAGCCACTTTGCTATCTCATGGTGAGGACATTTCCGGAGTAACTCCTTGTATCTTTCCCAAGCTTCGTAGAGAGATTCTGAGTCATGTTGCACAAAGGATGTGATGTCATTCCTCAGCTTTGCAGTTCTGGCTGGTGGAAAGTACTTTGCAAGGAATTTTATGGCTAGAGTGTTCCAAGTTGTGATAGAACCTGCTGGTAGTGAATGTAGCCAAGCCTTAGCTCTGTCTTTCAAGGAATATGGGACAACACGCAGTCTCAATGCTTCTTCAGCTGCTCGGTTGTAATTGAAAGTGCCGTAAACTTCCAGGAAGTTGCTGATGTGGGCATTAGGATCTTCAGTTGCATTCCCCCCCCCCCAAACTGAACTGATTGTTGTATCATATGAATGCATGTTTTGATGTCACATGTATTTGCTGGTAAGGGAGGAAGTACAATACAGCAAATGAAGCCGTCAACCATCGGAATAGTTCTGTCTCGAATGGGAATTGGTGGTGCAACTTCCAAAGGTTCAGGTTCCATGTGGATGATTGCTTCTTGGCCTTCTCGCCTTTCCATTCTCAACTGTCTGATAATTCTTTCAATTTCTGGGTCAAGCGGACGGATTTCAAAGCTTCTGGTTTGTCTCATGTAGTGTTTGAAAACCTGAAACACAAGAAAACAGAAATAATAAATAAAAATAAATTAGACAGAAGTAAAGGTATCTAACCCCAAAATTAATAGTAAAAGATAAATAAGTCCCCGACAACGGTGCCAAAAACTTGATCGGTGTGATCACACACATATAACGCAAGCGCACGTATCGTTCAAGTAGTATAAAATGTATCGATCCCACGAGGACTTAATACCTAAGCTATTAATTTATGAAGCCAGATATTTACGAGTATCTAATAGATTGGGTGTTTGATTGGATGGTGACTTTAAACTAAAACAAGTAAATAAAATAGTGTGAAAGTGAATTAAAGGTAAAATCAATATTATTAAACTATCTAGGGTTGTGAATCGTTCCAATATCTGTTAAAGATGAAGTGGTTATCTCATGTTTGTGCAATATATTGGTTTACTAACCTGGAACACGAAATTATGCAAAAGCCTCTGTCGATGGTCAGATGCAAATACCCAGTGTAACCCAATTAATCATATGTCTATGTTAACCAAGTTACCTGAATTCATTAAGATTAAGTTCCAATTGTGGCTACCCCCGCTCGACAGATATATGTCTATCCTGGAAGGAAATCTATTAAGGGTTATCTATCCTTAAGGAAGATCGTGGGCTATTAAGTCTAAGACTGAAACCTAAAATTCCGTCGTCAAGTTTATTTTATGTTTACCACATCAATCTTATTAATGGCCAGCTAACAAGAAGCATTAAGCTTAAGACTTAATAAATAAACCTTTATATTACCCAAGACATCAAATAACCCCTTATAAACCGGTGATATTGGAATTCATCACACCCCTAGATAATATGTTTAGTTACAGAACATACTTAGGATTACTAAATACTTAAGTAAACAAAACATCATAAAAAATAACTTGGAGATAAATAAAAGTAAAATTACAATGAAAGAAAATGTTGGGGGTTAGAGGATCCACTTTTAATATTTCAAAATTAGAAATCTCCCTTATTGTCAATGTTTACCGATTAATTAATTATATTTAACCAGACCATAAATGAGGAAATTTCATTTGTCTCAATTAAATCCAACCGACCATATAGGCGGTAACAAGGTTATTACCTAAACCGACCATATAGGCGGAAACTAAGTCTGGAATATAAAACCGATCATATAGGCGGTAAATAAGGTTGTCATCTAAACCGGCCATATAGGCGGTAACTAATTAATCCAAATGCTAATTAAAATAAAGGAGATTAATCTAATTTATTATATAAAAGTCTCACATTTTCACCCCACCAGAATGAGATTACCTGCTCATGCTGTAAATGAAAACACACAAAATTTTATTAATTAAATAAAAAGAAAATACAAGAAAACTTAAATAAATATACAAGACAATTTCCTTTAGGTTGTCATGGAGAAATTCCTCCAAAGAAAGCATGAAAAATTTACAAAGTTTAGCTTGGTATTTATAGGCAAATCTAAAGGCCTCCACCAATTTCTCCACCAAACATGGCAAGTTTGACAATTTTCATTTTTTTTTTTTTTGTTTTGAAAATGACTTAAATAATTACACATAACACACTTACGGATGTGTTATCAATTTCGGTCATGGAAACTTCAGAATTCGAAATTATTATGAACTTCAAAGTTTTAGATCTTTGAGTTTTCTTTAATCTGAAACTTGAATCACCTCAATCTGATATCGGAGTAAGAAGTTATGGCCAAAATATGACAATTGCGCAAAGTTGGAATTTCCGAAATTGTACTTCGTTAGAACGTCATTTCAAGTTTCCAATCTCCAAAATCAAAATATCAAGTCCAGTTTTTGCACTTATTTGTTTAACATTTCGTCCTGATTGATTCCATTAAGTCCCGATTTTATTTTATCTGCAAAATAAACTAAAACACATCAAAACATTAATAAAACCCAAGAAACTATACAAAATATTAGGTCAAAAGAGTGGGAAATAATGATATATTTACCACTCATCAACTACGAACCCTAGCCATCTCTCATCTTGTCAATGAGATTGAAAAGAGAGAAAAATAAGAGAAAACATAGAGGAAAATTTTCTCAAGAAAAATTCTTCTCAAGTGAGTTACCCGAACCCACCCTCACGAATTTTTTGTGGTGAATTATAACACGAAAGATCGAGTGGTAGACCCGATCTTTCTTTTTATATTTCACAAGCTCTCAGCAACATTTGGTTGATGGAAATTCGATCATGGTGGCTTAAAATCAAAGTGATGTGATTAAAGCAATTGCAAATTCCAATCTAAATGCATGAAAGTGGCGTCGATCAAACTCAACATACTTTCAATGATCAAAGGGTGCGTGGACAATAATTCAAAGTGGTGCTCATAAAAAAAAAAAGAACTATGTTGCATGTGGCTTGAGATTATAAGCAGCTCACGCATGGCTTGAGACAGAGGCAAACCGTGCATGCTTCACCGAGAGCTGAACGGTCACAGAATAATCAAATGCTAAAATTTGACTTGGCAAAAGTTACATACTCTCAACTTAAAATTCACGGGCTATTTGTTTCGGGTAAGCGGGAATAAGAGTAGAAAAAAATTTTAAGGTCGATCCCGGTGTCTAACACATTTTCATCGTGTGGGAAATTGTTCCTACAGCCCGACAATGAAGATGGGATGATGACCGACCTATTTGGGAGCAGGATGACGTATTCCCTTTTCTGAAAAGGGGTACATCTAGAAGGCTAATGATGAAAGAGATAAAACAGTGGTTCACATTGATCATAGGCATTGCCAATTGTCATAGGTCAGTGCAGTGTCAGAGCAATTGCCGTCATCGGCCTCCATAGGACGGTGCAGTAGTAGGAAAACATGCTTATTTGATTGGTTGAGAAGGTGATGGAAGCAAAGAAGGGTTGTAATGATGATACAGTGGCATGAGCTTATGTCAAGGTCGGTTGTAATAGTGATTTGAAAACCTATATAAAGGGTATAAGTCACATTAGAAAAGGTCAGCAACTTTCACATTTTACAATATTTATAATTTGAGAGATAAGCTAGAAAAGCAAACTAAGTGATAGAGAGAAAACGTGAGTCGTGACCCCGACCGCATTGTAATCCGGATGGGTCATTTGTTGTGAAGTAAGTGTAATTCCTTTGTTAGGCGTTCGGGTCGGTATTCACCCCAAGGCTAACAAAAACATTCCTCTTTCTCCACTAGAAGTAGGTTGGAGTTATTTTCCGCCGAACAACGTAAATCATGTCTCTGTGATTGTTTGTCTGTTGTCAAGTTTGTGTGGTTCCCACTAACCAAACAAATTCATAGTTGACGGAGGTTTGTTCGAGGGATAAATTATCTCCCTTAGAATAAAAATCAGCCATCAACATATAATGTTTGTGCTTTATTTTATATTTTATTTATATTTTACATGATCATATTACGTGATGATCTAATGGATTTAGAAATATGCTAAGAGCGACACTCATTTATTTGTAACAAAAAAATTACATATTCACATATAATTCTATAAGAAAATAACTACATAAGAAAAATACTAATGAGTGGTAAATCTATCACTATTTCCCACTCATTTAACCTAATATTTTGTATAGTTACTTGAGTTTTGTGAATATTTTGATGTGTTTTATGTTATCTTGTAGATAAATAAAGTTTCAGGACATTCTGGAGGTGAATTGGAGCAAAACAGGAAAAACTGGACAAAAAGGGCAAAATCGTCATTTCCGGGTCGCGACGCTGAAGCCTTTCGCGTCGCGATGCCCAGCATGTGCCGGACTTGCTAACGTGCGCCGTGGACATGTGGACCAATCAGAAAATTTGCTAACGTGCGCCGCCTGCTAAAATGCACCGATCAGACTATCTTGCGTCGTGCCACGTGTCGCCTTCTCAACGGCCTTGCTAATGTGCACTGGTGTCACGTGTCAAGATCTAACGTTGCCGACAATTGCCCTCCACACGTCAGCGTGACGTAAGCAATGACGTCATGAACATTGCCACGTCATCGGATAAGGATCTGAGCTCTTAGCCGCCTCGCCACGTGTCATGCCGTCATTGTGCCACGATTAACTGTAGCTGGCGTCGCGACGCTGAACTGTAGCTGGAGTCGCGACGCTGGACCCTTATCCGCGCCTATAAATAGTGCTCGAAATTTCAGATTTCAGTGTACCTCTCCCTCCCATTTCTTTGTTGTAAATATGGAGTTCTTCTCTCTCTAAGTTTCATTTTAATTTTTAGTTTTTAGTTTTGTAATAATTTTAATTACGTTTTGTAATAATAGTAATTTACTTTCTTTACTTTTACAATTTTTACTATTTACCATGAGGAGGTAACTTCCCCAGCTAGGGTGAAAGGTAATTCTTTTACTATTGCTATTTAGATTAATCTCCCTTAAAAATAATATATTCACTATTTAAAACCTGACTAATCAATGATACCGCTATATTGGTCGGTTGGTAATTTAATTTTAATCTGGTTTAAACCTGACTAATCAAGGATACCGCCAGATTGGTCGGTTGGTAATTTTATTTTGGTTCCGCCTTTATGGCAGGTTTATGGACACATATTACCGCCTTAATGGCTGGTTGGACTTAATTTGACTTAATCAGAATACCGCCAGATTGGTCGGTTGGTAATATTATCACAAGTTTATATATTATTTTATGGGAGATATCTAAATTAGTAGTAGTAAAAGTAATTCCTTTTTACCTTAGCATTTTATTTTATTGTAATTTACCTTTCAGTATTTACTTTACCGCATTTTTACTCCAAGTCTTTTATTTTCAAGTTTTCACCAGCCCTAGTTATGTGTTGTAACTAATTAGTTATCTGGGGTTGTGATGACTTTTAATATCACCGTTTTATAAGGGGTTAAATTATAGCTTGGGTAATATAAAGATTTATTTATTGAGTCTTAATCTTAATGTTTTTTCATTAACTGGCCATTAATAAAATTGATTAGGTAAACTTAAAATGAACTAGACATATGGATTTTAAGTTTAAGACCTCAGACTCAATAACCCACGATCTTCCTTGAGGATAGATAACCCTTTAATAGATTTCCTTACAGGATAGGAATATACCTGTCAGGCGGGGGTAGCCATAATTGGAACTTAAACTTAATGAATCCAGATAATTTGGTTGACATAGACATATGGTTCAATTGGGTTAAACTGGGTATTTGTGTCTGACCATCGACAGAGGCTTACACATAATTTAGTGTTCCGGGTTAATAAATCAATATATTACCCAACTTTCAGATAACCACTTCATCTTTAAAATGATATTAAAAGAAATCACAACCCTAGATAGTTTTTAATATTGAATTTTCTTAAAATCTACTTTCGAACAATTTTATTTACTTGTCTTTAAATTTAGAATCGTCGCCATTTCAAATCAATTAAAAAACCTGTTAGATACTAGTAATCATTTGACCTCATAAAAATTAATAGATAAGGTTTTAAGTCCTCGTGGGATCGATACTTTTTATACTACTTGAACGATACGTGCGCTTGCGTTATACGCGTGTGTTTGCACCGGTCAAGTTTTTGGCGCCGTTGCCGGGGACTTATTTATCTTTTATTATTAATTTAGGGGTTAGATACTTTTACTTGTATCTAATTTTCTTTTTACTTATTGTTTTTATTTTCTTGTGTTTCAGGTTCTCAGAAACTTCATGAGACGAACCAGAAGCTTTGAAATTCGACCGCTTGACCCAGAAATTGAAAGAACCATCAGATAGTTGAGAAGGGAAAGGCGAGAAGGCCAAGAAGCTTTAGTCAACATGGAACCTGAACCTTTGAACGTTGCACCACCAATTCCCATTCGAGACCGAACCATTCCGGTGGTAGATGGCCTCATTTCCTGTATTGTACTTCCTCCTTTACTAGCAAATGCGGGTGACATCAAAACTTGCATTCAGATGATTCAGCAGACAGTTCAGTTTGGGGGAAATGCAACTGAAGACCCTAATGCCCACATCAGCAACTTCCTGGAAGTTTGCGGTACTTTCAATTACAACCGAGCAGCTGAAGAAGCAATGAGACTGCGAGTTTTTCCATACTCCTTGAAGGACAGAGCTAAAGCTTGGCTACATTCACTACCAGCAGGTTCTATCACAACTTGGAACACTCTAGCAACCAAATTCCTTGCAAAATACTCTCCACCAGCCAGAACTGCAAAGTTAAGGAATGACATCACATCCTTCATGCAACAAGATTCAGAATCCCTTTGCGAAGCTTGGGAAAGATTCAAAGATTTACTCGGAAATGTCATCATCATGAGATCGCAAAGTGGCTACAAGTTCAGACCTTCTACAATGGACTTTCTGAAATAATGAGAACCACAATTGATGCTGCTGCTGGAGGAGCTTTGATGGCAAAAGGAGAAGATCAAGCCTGGGACTTAATTGAAGAAATGGCCAACAACAATTCCTTGTGGCAAACAGAAAGGAACATGATCCAAAGAATTGCAGGAATTTATGAAAGTGGAGCCAATACAGCAGTCAACGCCAAGCTAGATCAAATATGCAAATTCATGGAGACTCTTACCACTGGATCCACAAGTTCACCATATGGAGGAATACCAGAGTCGAACCAACATGAAGAAACGGTTAATTTTGTCAACAATTTGAACAGGCAGGGGAACAATCCATATTCCAACACCTACAACCCAGAGTGGAGGAATCATCCTAATTTCGCATGGAGCAACAATTCTGGTCAACAACAGAAATATCCACCACCTGAATTCCTGTTGGATAATATGACTCATAGCGTCACTATTTGTACAGATCATAGTGTTGTTGTACAAATTAACTATGTGACAAGGAAATTGCACTCTCATCATTTGTGATTAGATCACCATAGATGTATAAATGAGAGGGTCCATATGATTAGTTCCTGGATTGAGATGATATGAGACAGTATCAGTCCGCGAATGATTAATCATTAAATATCCCTAGTCGTAGTATTATCGAGACTGGACATCGATAATGCGGAATAGGCTAGTATTGCACTTGTGCGTGTTGTGAGGACACAACGGCATAGTTCTCATATATTTAAGTATAGGATACTTATGCAAGTGCAGTAGGAGGTTGTGTTTCACCGATGGTACGGGAAACAGCTTCGCTCTGGATAGACCCCTCGGAATCCCATTGGTATTATGACTATGTGTCTATGGGAGTCCGACATCAGGGTAGGTGTGTATAGTCTTAACCTGAGACTTACATCGCTAATACTTGCGATAATCGGTAGATTTTGGTCTTGGTTGTTGGACAAAATGACCCATAGCGTCACTATTTGCACAGATCATTGTGTTGTTGTAGCAAATTAACTATGTGACAAGGAAATTGCACTCTCATCATTTGTGATTAGATCACCATAGATATAAATGAAGAGAGGTCCCTATGATTAGTACCTGGACTGAGAATGATATGAGACAGTATCAGTCCCCGAAGGTTTAATCATCATTAAATCCCTAGCCGTAGTATTATCGAGACTGGACATCGATAATGCGGAATAGGCTAGTATTGCACTTGTGCGCGTTTGTGAGGGCACAACGGCATAGTTCTCATATATATAAGTATTGGATACTTATGCAAGTGCGATAGGAGGTCGTGTTTCACCGACGGTACGGGAAACAGCTTCGCTCTGGATAGACCCCTCGGAATTCCCATTGGTATTATGACTATGTGTCTATGGGAGGCCGAAATCAAGGTAGGTGTGTATAGTCTTAACCTGAGACTTGCACCGCTAATACTTACGATAATCGATAAACTTTGGTCTTGGTGGTAGGGGGCTTTAACCGGTTCTGTGTACACCACTTCTGGGTTTATCAGAGAGTCGTAGAGTATTGGGTGTGATGTCAAGATGGAAGTATCACTTCAGTCATATTGGAGATGATGTCACGTAGGATACGGTATTAGTGCTCTTAAGTGCTGCGCGGCCATCGGGATATTATGACAATGTCATGTATATCCGATTATAGAGACTAGTTACCAGACATCCGACATGTGCTTCGTACGGGACAGACACATATCCAGCCCCAGGCCTAGCACGTGATTATCCGATACTGGGCCAATATACACAATACTACGGTATACTACGCTTGATACAGATCTATATATTCCTGTAAGAATATTTCTGGAGAATTGGGTAGGCATGGCGCTTTGCTAGAAGCCAACCTTGTCTTGTAAATCGATATAAACGTAGTACGACGGTACTTACGTGTTCGGACAGTCCGACGATCGTATTTACTGCCAACATATCCGGAGATCTCATGGGTCGCTTCCTGAAGATTCACCGATGACGTATGACTAACACTTTGATTAATCTGGGATTAATTAGAAGAGAAAGATAGAATTAATCTGGGATTAATTCGATGAGAGAGAAAATTAATCTGGGATTAATTGCGGAGATATTTTATCTGGGATAAAATATTAATTAAAGAGAGAGAACGATTAATTTGGAATTAATCGATAAAATAATATATTTGATATATTATTAGAAATTGGATTTCGACGCGAAATTAAAATTAGATTTTAATTCGGGCGAACGAATTAATTTAGAATTAATTCGTTAGCGACGTGAATAGTGAATTCGCTAGGCGTAATCATTTAATTACGACGTGATGGAAAATTCGTTAATTTAGAATTAGCGAACCCGAGCCCGAGAGTGATTGCAAGCGCATTCGCATTTCGAATTCGAGCGCGGCACGCAAGTCACATCAAACGTCAAATCGCTAGTCGCATCAATTGTCAAATCACTTGTCACTTTGAGTGATGTGATGTGACATGACATGTTGTCACTTTATTAAAGTGACTTGATGTGAAAAAGTGATAGATGATTGAAAAAGCATTTTTGCTTTTTGCTTTTGACCTTTTGACTTTGCTTTTTTGAAAAGTAAAAATGAATTGTTTAAAAGAAATAAAAAGTGGTAAATGGCTTTAATTAATTTTTTGGAAAATATAAAAGCTTTTACACTTTCTCTCTCTCAATTGTGTGATTCACCTTTTAGGCTTTGGAGCCAAAACTCTTCATTTTTCTCTTCTCCCTTACACACGGCTTTGAGCCAAAATTTTTCTTCTCCATTTTTGGTCACTGCCGACGCAAAAGAGAAGCAATTGGGAGATGTTTTTGTTGCAAAACAGAAGT
>SKCR01040818.1:0-61618 GCA_019454045.1 Zanthoxylum bungeanum
GGCCAACAACCCCTGCCAATCTCGGATATGAGTAAAAATCACTCAATGGAAGGAAAATAAACGCTTGATATTTAACGAGGGTTTTTCGCGTGCAAATTGGCTACCAATTTAATTATCTTTGTTAAGGTCTCATCATCATACACCCTTAAACATGCATTCTAAACACATAAATAAAGCGCATATATAAATAATAATGATATGCGGATGGATATTTTACACATTGATCCTAGATCAAATCTCTCACTTTCTCTCTCCAGCTAGCACATGTATTTACTTCTAACCCGTTACACTACACTTCTAAAGAAACCTCATTTACATGAGGGGAATAGGTGAGAAGAGAATACAAAGAAATAGGAGATAGGCTGGACAAAGGTCCAATTTGATAAATCAAATTTTTACAACAATTTCTAAAATGCCCCACCCGGCTAATATCCATCCGATATACATTATTCAAACATCACAACCATGTATTCATACAAGCATGTATCAATCAATCAATCAATTAATTAATCTTGATAATTAGTGATCATCCAATGTTCAAACAACGATTTGATTTTGTTCGAGTCAAACTCGTTTTGCGAATAGTACTTAAAGTACTAATTCTATGAATTAAATTAAATTACATAATTAAATCCAATTTAATACGCATTTAATTCTAATTCATTATTTAATTTCAAGTTAAATATTACACTTTATAAAATAAACCTTTACGACTTAAATTCCAAATTTAATCGTTACGGGTCTCAAAGCCCGATTAATATCCAATATTAATTTAATTAAAGTCCAATGGGCTTTTAATTAATTTCTTGAGGCGTGGACTTTTAGTCAACTAGGGTCAAACCCGCAACCAAAGTCCAATCCGGGAGTTACCCCATAAGCCCATAAATTAATTTAGGCCCAATTAAACGTTAAAGGTTCATTAGTCGTATTTGGGCCTTTTGGAAGCGGTTTTGGGCCTAATTGGATCCTACCAATTTTGGCATAAACCAACTTTGCACAACAAAGTCCAATAAACCCAATAACAACTTAAAGAGGCCCAAATCCAATTTTAAGCCCAATAATTTAATTCCAAAAATTCCAATTTCCCAATTAAATTACCTAAAGTGTATAGCATTATTAATTACCCAAATCAAGTTTCCAAAACATCAAATTGTCCAATTAATCATGCTTAACATCAATTAATCATGTCCAACATATTTAAATCAAAATCGAACCCAATTTTACATGCTAAAGTCTCGGCCATAAGGGGAAAAAATGCCCAAATCAAATTCAATCCAATTGAACCCAATCAAACATAAATTCAACATCCCCAAATGATTTCTAAGTCATCCAATGAACAAAAAATCAAAAAACCAAGACATTAGGGCACTTGCCAAATTCGGCCATCACAAGCAAATTGGGGAAAAAATTGTTCCAAACACTTTTCATCAAATTGATCTAATCAATCATCAATTAAACAACATTAAGCATTCTAAATCATCCAATTTCATTAAACATGCTCAAAATCAAGTTTACCCAAATTTGTCATGCCCAAAATTTGGGGAAAAAATGGATCCAACCAAATTTCATGAAATTGATTATGCACAACATCAATTCAACCTCATTCAAGCATACTATACTAAACAATTTAATCATTTAATGCTCAAATTGAGTTTACCCAAATTAAAGTTTTGGCCAACATTAAGCAAATTGGGGAAAATCAATCCAATTAATTTTTTATCAAATTGATTACATATAACTCTAATTTATTCATATACAAGCATTCTTAAACAAACAATTTGTCCAAATCATGCTAAATCAAAAAGCCCCAAATTTGCTCAAGAACCCTAATTCGTTTTATGCAACCAATAGCTCAAGATACCATTGTTGAGTTTCAATCAAGTCCCAAGGATCACAAACATGCATAAAAACGAGTTGAAAACACAAGGAGTAAGGCGGAATTCATACTCACATTGATGGGTTGGATGCTACGAAGACCAAAAACGCACTGCATGTCTCTGCTCGGCAGTGAGCTGCGCACAGGTGGACTGCTTGGCGTTGGTGGTGGTGGTCTCCTCCATGTTCGGCCATTGATGACCTCCATTGAAGCTCCGCTTCAAGCTCCAAAAAAAAATCCAAGCTCACAAATTCGTTTCCTATCACCATAATATAACCAATGTGTGTGCTAGCACTACTCTTCTTCAAATGCTTCTCAAAATTTCGGTCAAAACCAGAAGATTTTTGAAGAAATCGGCTTGAAGCCGTGAGAGAGGGAAGATGAAAAGAGAGGTAAAGGAGAAGTGCGTGAGTGGTGAGTGAGAGAGAGAAAATGATTTTAGTTTATATATATTTATTTTATTTTCCAAAAACAAAAACAAATATATAAATCTTTTCATATATATCAAAAGTCAAAAAGCAAAAGTCTATTAATGTTTTCATCATTTCTCATCACTATTCACATCACATCTATTCACTTTAATAAAGTGACAACATGTCATGTCATATCACTCAAAGTGACAAGTGATTTGACGATTGATGCGACTAGCGATATGACGCACGATTTGACTTGCGTGCCGTACTCGAATTCGAAATGCGAATGCGCTCGCAAATAATCCCGGGCTCGGGTTCGCTAATTCCAAATTAACGAATTTTCCGTTGCGTCGTAATTAAATGATTACGCCTAGCGAAATCACTATTTACGTCGCTAACGAATTAATTCTTAATTAATTCGTTCGCCCGAATTAATTCTTAATTAATTCGTTCGCCCGAATTAAAATCTAATTTTAATTCCGCGTCGAAATCCAATTTCTAATAATATATCAAAATATTATTTTATCGATTAATTCAAATTAATCGTTCTCTCTCTTTAATTAATATTTTATCCCAGATAAAATATCTCCGCAATTAATCCCAGATTAATTTTCTCTCTCTTCCAATTAATCCCAGATTAATTAAAGTGCGAGTTATACATCATCGGTGAATCTTCAGGAAGCGACCCATGAGATCTCCGGATATGTTGGCAGTAAATACGGTCGTCGGATTATCCGAACACGTAAGCACCTCGTACTACGTTTATACCGATTTACAAGACAAGGTTGGCTTCTAGCAAAGCGCCATGCCTACCCAATCTCCAGAAATATTCTTACAGGAATATATAGATCTGTATCAAGCGTAGTATACCGTAGTATTGTGTATATCGGGCCCAGTATCGGATAGTCACGTGCTAGGGTGAGGCTGGATAAGTGTCTACCCCGTCCGAAGCACATGTCGGATGTCTGGTAACTAGTCTCTATAATCGGATATGCATGACCTAGTCATAACATCCCGATGGTTGCGCAACACTTAAGAGCACTAGTACCGTATCCTGCGTGACATCATCTCCAATATGACTGAAGTGATACTTCCGTCTTGACATCACACCCAATACACTACGACTCTCTGATAAACCCAGAAGTGGAGTACGCAGAACCGGTTAAAGCCCTGTACCACCAAGACCAAAGTCTATCGATTATCGTAAGTAGTATTAGCGATGTAAGTCTCAGGTTAAGACTATACACACCTACCTTGATTTCGGCCTCCCATAGACACATAGTCATAATACCAATGGGATTCCGAGGGGTCTATCCAGAGCGAAGCTGTTTCCCGTACCATCGGTGAAACGAATACCTCCTATCGCACTGCATAAGTATCCAATACTTATATATGAGAACTACTATGCCGTTGTGCCTCACAACGCGCACAAGTGCAATACTAGCCTATTCCGTATTATTGATGTCCTATCTCGATAATACTCCGGCTAGGGATATTTAATGATTAATCCTTCGTGGACTGATACTGTCTCATATCATCTCAATCCAGGAACTAATCATATTGACCTCTCTTCATTTATATCTATGGTGATTTAATCACAAATGAAGATGAGAGTGCAATTTCCTTGTCACATAGTTAATTTGCCTAACAACAACATCAAATGCAAATCTCTGCTGAAAATAGTGACGTTATGGGTCATTTTACAACAGGACTATCCGACACGTAAGTACCTCGTACTACGTTTATACCGATTTACAAGACAAGGTGGCTTCTAGCAAAGCGCCATGCCTACCCAATTCTCCAGAAATATTCTTACAGGAATATATAGATCTGATCAAGCGTAGTATACCGTAGTATTGCGTATATCAGCCAGTAGTATGGATAGTCACGTGCTAGGGCTGGGGCTGGATAAGTGTCTGCCCCGTCCGAAGCACATGTCGGATGTCTGGTAACTAGTCTCTATAATCGGATATACATGACCTTGTCATAATATCCCGATGGCCGGCCAGCAGCCAGCACTTAAGAGCACTAATACCGTATCTGCGTGACATCATCTCCACTATGACTGGAGTGATACTTCCGTCTTGACATCACACCAAATACACTACGACTCTCTGATAAGCCCAGAAGTGGTGTACGCAGAACCGGTTAAGCCCCCTGTACCACCAAGACCAAAGTCTACCGATATCGCAAGTATTAGCGATGTAAGTCTCAAATTAAGACTATACACACTACCTTGATTTCGGCCTCCCATAGACACATTCTCATAATACCAATGGGATTCCGAGGGGTCTATCTAGAGCGAAGCTGTTTCCCGTACCATCGGTGAAATACGACCTCCTATCGCACTTGCATAAGTATCCTATACTTATATATATATGAGAACTATGCCGTTGTGCCCTCACAACGCGCACAAGTGCAATACTAGCCTATTCCGCATTATCGATGTCCAGTCTCGATAATACTCCGGCTAGGGATATTTAATGATTAAACCTTCGGGGACTGATACTGTCTCATATCATTCTCAGTCCAGGAACTAATCATAGGGACCTCTCTTCATTTATACATCTAAGGTGATCTAATCACAAATGATGAGAGTACAATCTCCTTTGTCACATAGTTAATTTGTACAACAACACCGTGATCTGTACAAATAGTGACGCTATGGGTCATAATTGTCCAACAGGGATCCACTTTACTTACATCACATGTCACTTTTGTGATGGAAGTGGTTGGCAACATTAAAGGTTGGACTTTAATATCACATCACACAATTTTTTATACAAGTTTTTGAAACTTGAAAATCACTATTCCTCTTTCTCTCTCTTTGGGCGTGACTTGCCTTTCCTCTCCATTGATTTTTTCTTCAAAAATCTTAAAAGCTAGCACTTAAAGGAGTCTTGTGAGGTGATAGGGAAATTCACCCATGAGTTTGGAATTCAAATCAAAGGCTTGGAGCTTCCAACAAAGAAGGAATTCATGAAATCCTAAATCTGATCATTGTAAGTTTTTCCGCAAACTTCTTGATGTATTCACAAACAAATCATCTTAGTGATCTTGTGGCATGTGTAGGACACTAACAATGGTATCTAGAGCCATCATAAGCTTGATTTGAAATCTAGGGTTTATGGACTTTAATTTGGGATTTTATGCTTGGAGCTTGTAAATGTCTAAATTGGTTATTTGGTTGTGTTTATATGATGTTGAATTGGATTTGTGCATCTTTGGAATTGAGAAAAATTGATTAGATCAAAAATCCCAAAATTCCTTACATGGCCGAATGCACCCTAGGAATTGTTCATGGTGATTTTTTGAATTTTATAATTGGATATGTTAATTCGCATGAAATTGAATGTTAATTGTTGATTTAATTTGATTGAAAACAAAATTGGATGTTAATTTCATGTATTGCCGTGAACCTAAGCATGTTGGAATGAATTGTTTTGCTTCAATTTGTGTTGGACATGAATTGGAATTAATGAGCATGATTAATTGGATTAATTAGTGTTTTGGAAACATTAGATTAGTTGATTAATTATGGTAATTACACTTTAATTATATTAATATGTTATTTGGAATAATAAGATAATTTAATTTTTTGTATTTGGGCTTAATGGGCTTGGTTGGGCCAAGTTTGGTTTTGGACAATTGGGTTGGATCCAATTGGGCCTAAAACCATTTCAATAAAGTCCAAATATGACTATTGTGCCTTTAAATAATTTAATTGGGCCTAATGGGCCTAAATTAATTTTTGGCAATAGGGTGATTCCTATTTGGGCCTTGGCATCTTGGGTTTGATCCATAATAGCCAAAGCCCATGCCTACAAAATTAATTGAAAGCCCATTGGACTTTAATTGAATATTATTGGATAGTAATTGGGCCTTTAAGACCCATTAAGATTGGATTTGGAATCCAAGTCTAAAAGGCACTAAAATAAGTGTAATTATTTAATTTGGAATTAAATATGAATTAGTATTGGATACAATTTAAAATTGGATTTAAAATTATAGTTCGATATAATTCAAGAATACTTACTTTGAGTATTTATTCTTAAACGGGTTGGACTCGCGTAAATCAAATCGTTGTTTGAACAATGGATGGTCATTAATTCAAAGATAAATTAATTGGATTAGATTGATTTCATAACATGCTTTGTGTGAATACTTGGATGTATTTGTATGAATAATGTATATCGGATGGATATTAGAAGGGTGAGGGTAATTTTGGAAATTGTTGTAATAAATTTAGAATTATATTAAATTGGACCTGTGTGTCCAGCCTATTATCTCTTTACTCTTTGTATTTCTCTTCTCACCAATTCCCCTTAATGCAAATGAGGTTTCTTTAATGTATTATGTAATTGGGTAGAAGTATGAATATTGCTAGCGCGAGAGAGGAAATGGAGAGATTTTTTCTAGGAACAAATTGTTTTATATATCCATTCGCATATCATTATTAAATTTTATTCCCACCTTATTATGCTTTTAGAATGAATGTTTAAGGGGTGTATGATGAGACCTAATCAAAGATAATAAATTGGTTGCCAATTTACGCGGAAAAAAAAAACCATAATCAAATATTAGGCATTTTCCTTCCATTGAGTGGTTCTTTCTTAAGATCCAAGATTGGCATTGGTTTGTTGGCCAAAGTCAAGATCAATGTCCATCGCGGATGTGTTTGAATCATGAAAGCTTTGTTCTATATCGCATGTATTGGGCGGTTGTGACTTGTTAGCCAAAGTCAAGGTCACTAATAGTTCATCGACGTGGATTACGAAGCTTTCCCATTGTCAATGGGTCGCGCTTAACTGGAATCATTAAGTTTGTTGAGCCAAAGCCAAGGCTTAGTTGATTCAGAGGAAAAGGTTAGGAAATATATATTGGATATATTTCTCAGATTTGGAGGTCCACCTACCGGATCTAGGAATTGGATGGAATCCAATTGATCTTAGAGATCTACCTAGTTAAGTTTCATACAGCTTGTTGGCCAAAGTCAAGGTTGTGTGTTATTTAACGGGATTTTAGCCCATTAGGAAACTGGGTTTCCCGAGTACTCCACAGAGGGTTAGAGGCTCGCCTAAAAATAGTGGGAGGCCAGTATTAAATTTACAATTTCGTTTAATACTTGCTTACATGCGCTCTTTTATTTTATTTATCATCGTAATAAATATATATTAGTTGGACTAATATTGATGTAGGCATTGCATTTTTGAATACCGAGCCCAATGATGAGTCTCGTAAGGAGGCACCACCTTTTAAGTCGTGGAAGTCACGGACAATGGTCGTCGGAAAGGAAAAGTCAAGAATTGACATGTTATTGGTTTTGATTCGCTAAAATCGCTCGGAGTTCGCTTGTTGAATCTTCGTTTCGAGGCATACCTTTGGCCCAAAATCACCACAACCCTTCCAAGCCCACCTAAACACCTAAATCCTCATCCAAAGCCCATAAAACCAAGACAAATCAAACACCAAGCCCACTAAGCATGAAGCCCACGCCCAACACACAAATTTCACCCCCATCCACTATTCAAACAAGATTTACCCTTCTACCAAGCCTAATTTACACCTTTGACTTCAAACTTACCATAACCTTCATTTCCAACAAACTTTCCAAGGCATTTATTAAGACAACCCTACACCATTTATGATGAAACCCCACGCCCATGACCATTTCATCTTCTTTTCTTCATTTTCCATCACCTTTCTTTTATTGTCAACAAAGATCACAATTATATCACAACCTTTGATCATTTTCAACAAAGATATCACAATATATGCCACCTTTCAACAAAGTTTGGTATCAAATTAATTGTCTTTGGCCTACCTAATAAATGCTTACCTTTGTTGCCTATATAAACCCTCATTTTCTGCCTTGAAAGACCTAACATATATCAAGAGCACATACCTAGCACTTTGATAGCACATATTGAGCATACACTTAGCGTTTGGAGATCATAAACCAGCCCCTTATTTCCCCTACAACACACGCCCAAAGTCCTCTCCTTCACTGGCCATCCTCACGCCCCTAATCAGCTCCAGTTCAGCGCCCCATTCAGCCCTCATTTAGACTTCAAAACACACGCCTAACTGCCTCTGAATCAGCTCTATTCTGTCTCTCAACCAGCGCCCAAATCAGCCCTCATTCAGCCCTTGCATTCACGCCAAACATCCCTGAAAAACCAGCTCCACTCACGCCAGTTACCCCTAGAAAAAAGCCCCCCCTAACACATCAAACATCCCTTCATCTTTGTCCCACATCGCTTGGGAAATACCCTCTCCATTTCAGCCCTCCTTCACGAACAAACACTTCACAATTCACACACCCCTCAATCCCACATCGCCCAGGAAACTCATATTAGCTCTCCCTCACGCACAAGCCACACAGCACACGCCCACTGCCTCACAAACTACTGCATAATAACCCTTCAACAGCCCATGCACACACTCTCTTTCACGTAACCACTAGCCACACCTGCCTTCTTTAGCGTAAGCCACCTGCCATCAATCTCAAACGCCATTGTCCAAAGCTGCCCACTGACCAAACACGCCAAAAACCCTTACAATCAACCCTTGCTCACGGCCATAAGACCCCTCAAAATCAGCCTCTGATTCACGCCAAACCCCCCTCCATTTCAACACCTGAACTGCCTTACAACTTACCGTAAATCTGCCCGCAAAACTGTCCATAAAACAGTTCAAAAAATCACCCAAAATATAGCCAGAACAGTGACCCAAAACAGTCCTTAAACAGTCCAAAAATCAGCCAACAAACTGAGACAAAAACACCCCAAAACAGCCCCCTAATTCACTACAAACCAGTGAGCAAATTATGAAGACCTGAATGGCAGCGAAACGAAGTGAAAACAGCGAGCAAATCAGCGGAACAACGAGAGAAAAGGCGAACCAGCGAACCAGAAAAGTTGCGGAGTGTTAACCCTTCCGACGGTCGTGAAACGCATTTCCAATAGACGACGCAAAAGGTTAGACCTGAGGGCATATGATATTTATTTTCCTCGCATGAATTAATGAATTAGAAGCATGTAATTTATTTTCCTCGCATGAATTAGTAATTCAGAAAGCATGTAATTTAAGTTTTCTTGCATGAATTAATTCTTTAGAAAGTATGCAATTTATTTTATTTCATATAACTTAGAAAGCATGTAATTTAAGTTTTCTCGCATGAATTAGTATTTAGAAAGCATGTAATTTATTTTATTTCGCATTAGTGTATTATGTGATTTCGGGTGAATGGAATATGTGTTCTTTCTTGTGGTATATCGGATGGAAACCCGGACATAAATTCCATAGCCGAATCCGAATGGACGGTATTATGGTTTGCACTCGGGATACAATGCCCCGTACCACTCGAAAGATTCATGTATTTCATTTCATCCAACTTGTATTTGAGCATGATTAGGCTATTAGAATGTTTTTTATTTTAGCATTACTTAGTTATTTACCTTTCGTATTAGGAATTCAAGTTATGTTATGTTCAGATCATTAGTTATTTAACATGTTTGATGTGTGATATCATGTGTTTGCTGTTATGAAAGTTTACTTTTGAAGCATGCAGACCTAGATTTAGGCTTTATAAGAATTTAGACTACTTTGACCAATATGCATGTTAAGTAGACTTGGTTAATATTGCACAAATCCATTTATTACAAACGACATAAGTAAGGGACCATTCCGAACCCAACGGTTTGAGGTCTTCCCTTGCGAGGGGTGAGTGCGGCCTTAAATCATTTTCCCGGTTCACACCGGGTGGCAACTCCATTATTCTCCGGTTTAGTCCCCCATGGGCTACTCCGTATTCCCAACCGGGCCGCGACCCCGGAACATCATGTGTCGCCCAGTTTCTATGTCCTACAGTCTGGCGACTCTACTGGGGATAGAGAATCGGCCTCGAAATATTGTCTTGTAATGTTTGGATTTGTGTCTTAATTAACCATGTTTACTGTGGGTTTATGGAATTTAATCAAAGGCATTGCTAGGGCTAGGTGATGGTTTGGTTTCTTCCTTCATTCACTACCTTTTTATAAGGAAAAGCTGTGAAGGCACCTAGATAATCATTTTCCTAGGGGGTGGTTGGTGTCTTCCTTCATTCACTACCTTTTTATAAGGAAAAGCTGTGAAGGCATCTAGATAATCATCTCATGTGATAGACTAATTTGGAGGACTCATTGTTTATTCCTGTCACCAAGCGATAAGAGCCTAAGGGGCTAGGGTACTTAAGAGAGCCTCGCTCCACCTTCCCTCTGGGGAATCTACAACGGGAAGTCCATTTGACAGTTAGTCACATACCTTAACTTGTTGACATATAAGGTGCACCCACTTGGTCGTTTCAACCCTTGAGTGGGGAGTCCTAGTTGTGGGTAATCCTTTGTCAATAAGGGCCTTTGTTTACATTCCTAAAACCTACACATAAACCGTAGTTTTATGACTCTTAGAAATTATTTACTATTGCTTGTGTTTTGGACATTATCATTTGGATTCAGTCGGACTGATTGTCAATAAATATGAACTTGTTGGGCCATTTATGTTGGTAATTTCTAAGGTCCCAAGATCAAACAAGACATGAAAACATGCGTGAATACACCAATGAAGATAGCGGAATACTTACATTGATCGGTTATGTCGATTTGAAGATGAATCATGCCCAAAAACGCACTGCCTTTGTAAGCCCACTGCAGCAGTCCATGCTCACTGTCTTGGCAGTTTCGGGTCTCAAAACGAAGCTCCAAACTCCATCGGATGAGTCCCGCCTCATGGTCGAACCTCCCTACCACCTTCGCAAGACTTGTAAGTGTGCTAGCACTTGATTTCTCACCATGAGAAACCACTCTTGGCTTCCCTTTGTTCACGCCATTTCTGGTTCCAAACCAGTGAAGATTTTCTTCATTTGGGCGTGAGAGAAGAGAGAAATGAGAGAGAAGAAGTTTTGTGTTAAGTTTTAAAATGATTTACCAAAAATCAATTTATATTTATGCCATAAAATTTATTAAATTAATAATAAATTTATGACACAAATCATGCAATGGCTTAGAGTGTCAAACACTCAATTTCCATGCAATGACATTGAGTGCAATGTACACAATCTACATGCAAAGCATTAGAATGACATGTGTCATGTGGGCCCCACACGTTTCCAAATGAAAGTGGGCCCACGTGCACTCACGCGTTCGGGTTCGATATTTCCGAAATACCGAGCTTACGTCGCGACGTTAATTCAATCGAATTTAAATAAATAATTGCGCCTGGCGAAATTATTATTTACGTCGCTAACGAATTAATTCTAAATTAACTCGTTTGCCCGAATTAAAATCTAATTTTAATTCCGCGTCGAAATCTAATTTCGTCTAATATATCGAATATATTAATACATCGATTAATTCCGAATTAATCGTTCTCTCTCTTTAGACGACATTTTATCCCGGATAAAACATCTCCGTTATTAATCCTAGATTAATTTTCTCTCTCTTCTGTATAATCCCAGATTATTCAAGAGTGCGAGTTGTGCGTCATCGGTGGATTATCGGGAAGCGACCCATGAGATCCCCGGATAATCTGGCAGTAAATACGGTCGTCGGAGTATCCGAATCACGTACGTACCAAGTACTACGTTCTACCGATTTACGAGACAAGGTCGACTCCTAGCAAAGCACCAAGTCTACCCAATTCTCCGGACATATCCATTTAAGAATATTAAGATCTGTATCAAGCGTAGTATACTAATGTATTGTGTATATCGGCCCAGTATCGGATAGTCACGTGCTAGGGCTGGGGCTGGATAAGTGTCTGCCCCGTCCGAAACACATATCGGATGTCTGGTAACTAGTCTCTATAATCGGATATTCATGACCTGGTCATAATATCACGATTGGATGCGCATCTCTTAAGAGCACTAATACCGTATCCTGCGTGACATCATCTCCACTATGACTGGAGTGATACTTCCGTCTTGACATCACATCCAATACACTACGATTCTCAATATACCCGGCATTGGCGTACACAGAACCGGTTACAGTCCTAGACGACCTCAACTAAAGTATATCGATTGTCGTAAGCATTAGCGATGTAAGTCTCAGGTTAAGACTATACACACCTACCTTGATTTCGGCCTCCCATAGACACATATTCATAATACCAATGGGATTCCGAGGGGTCTATCCAGAGCGAAGCTGTTTCCCGTACCATCGGTGAAACACGACCTCCTATCGCACTTGCATAAGTATCCAACACTTATATATATGAGAACTATGTCGTTGTGCCCTCACAACGCACACAAGTGCAATACTAGCCTATTCCGCATTATCGATGTCCAGTCTCGATAATACTACGGCTAGGGATATTTAATGATTAATCCTTCGTGGACTAATACTGTCTCATATCATCTCAATCCAGGAACTAATCATAGGGACCTCTCTTCATTTATATATCTATGGTGATCTAATCACAAATGATGAGAGTGCAATTTCCTTGTCACATAGTTAATTTGCTACAACATCACAATGATCTGTGCAAATAGTGACGCTATGGGTCATTTTGTCCAACAATCTCCCACTTGGCACATAGCCAGTCACTCGAGTGTCTAACACCCGAACTATGTACAATTCACTCAAATTGCTGAGGAAAGGTTTTCGTCAGCGGATTTGCTTAATTATCGTCTGATGCGATTTACACCGATCATCACATCGCCACGATGTATGATCCGAACGAATCAGATGATATGGAAGTATATATCTGGATCGTCGATGAGACCTTTAATTCTTTAGCCTGTGCTGACTTCTAGCTCAGCTGCTAACAGAACTATATCTAATCTAATTAGATTTATAATCGACTCAAATGGCTTCTATTGCTTGCCTTGCTGCCTCAGCTGCAGCAATAATCCGCATTTGTTGTTTATTCGGCAACAGTTATCTTGCTCGGAAGATTTCCAGCTCACTGTCCCAGTGTTCAAACTTTATAGTACCGCAGTATTTACCGGTTTGGAAACTTGCAACAGTGATCCCAGTCACTTCAAGTTCTCCTTCTCCATAGTTAAAGATAGCATCTTTAGTTCTCAGAGATACTAACAGATGTTCTTAACTTCAATCCAGTGACTATCACTTGGATTGACCCGATTGTGACTCCATATGCTCGAAGCGTATGAGACACCAATACAAGTACATTTTAAATGTACAATTTCCCAGAGAGTGTTAACAACTCCAAATCTATCCCAGTAGATCTTTATTCCTTGAATAAAGGTTGTTACTCCCCAGAATTCTACGGAGAATTTCTATTGAAAGAAAATCCATGAAAGCCAAGCTTTCACCTATTGTTTTATGGGAATTTCATTGTCAGTGCCCACTCCCACTAACCTCCTTACATACACAAGAATGATTTCATTTTGAGTTAAATCATAAACCATTATGATTATTTCAAAACGTCAGTTCCAAGAACCTTATGCTTGCATTGATCCAAACATGGATCAAATAACCCGCAAACCTTGTTTGTCGGTTATACAAAATCGTCAGGATGTTGTAAACATCCTCCAAAAGGTTTCCTTTTCAGGAAAGCGATTTTGATTTGTAACTGACATATTTCATAAATGAAATATACAGTTATCTACAAGCATCTTCAAAATGGATTTACCATGGCAACAGGAAAAAGGTTGAACCGTTATTAACACTATGTTGATAACGATACCTTTTCATCAAAAGCCCAGCTTTGTACGTTGGTATGTTGCCTTCCATGTATGTCTTCCTTGAAGACGTTTAATGTACCATAGGCACAATGCCTCGTGGTACAACAACTAGTATCCATAATAATCGTTATACATGGAATCCATTTCGGACTCATGGCACTTTGCCATAAAAGGGAGTCGATACCTCGTATCACTTCATCAAAACGTAGTCGGTGGATATACCTTCATAAGATTGACATCTTAATGAGGTTAGATCAGAAACCCATACCCTAGGTTGTTTTCTGACTCTATCCGATCTACCCGATTTCTTGTGTATTTGAAGATTAATGGTACAGATTCATCATAGATGAATTGTTTGTGTTCCATTAAGGACTTCGTGCCTTGAACAGTATTACTCCGATTTTCATCGAGTATCACTATCCTCCCACTGACCACTGCATATCGGTATTCCTCTCAGGAAAATGGCATGGTGAGCAACAATCACATTGTTCTCATGTGGGATTTATAAGTACTATACTTATGGTTTCCCTTAGGATAACCTATATTGGCACTAATCCAATTTGGGTTCTTAGTTTGGTATCATCCAAACTTTATGCCTGGCATACCCAAATTATCAGGAATGAGAAACCTCGTTTCTTTCCTGTTCATATCCTATATGATATCTGTCAAACAGATTTATATGGAACCTTATTCTAAATAAGTTTTGCACTGTTAATACATATCTTTTAGAAGGAAATAGTAGCTCAGAGTGACTCGTGATTAGCCTTATCATGTCTAACATGATTCGGTTAATCCGTTCGGACACACCGTCTAACTGACGTGTCTCGGGAGGAGTCCTCATATGAAAGAATACCATACTCTTTCATGTACATATGAAACTTACTGCTTAAGTATTTTCCATTACGGTCTTACCGTGGCGGAATAATACTATAGCCGATCTGTTTTTCTATTTCGTGTCGAAACTCTGATGTTTCCGATTTGTGTTCTTCAAAAGGAACATAGCCATAACGTGATGCTACATCCGTCAAGGTCACGAAATATTCATGTTCACATCTACCCTAGCTAGATATGGGCCCACTAACTTCACCATGAATAGGGCTAACAGATCGGTGGCCTTTTCACTATTACCAAGTAAATAGTATTTAGGTACTTTACCTAATAAACTAGATTCGTAGACCTTATTTGAATAGTCAAATCAGTCCTAGTACCCACTCTTCAAAAGTGTGGATATACGAGTCTCGTTTAATTGTGTCCCAGACAACAATGCCACAAATAAGTCTCTATTGATCAAATCAATTTGAGCTATTTATTGTCATTTATATGTTTGAGATTTTATTTATATTCAAAATATAAATTATGTCATTTACATCTAATGTATTTATCTCAGTATCATCTTTATATAATGAAACACTTTAGTGTTTTAGAATATAAAGGTTTTATCCGCATCGGATTAAACACTGATATAGAGATAATGTCTCTAGTCCAACTAGTTACATTATAACATTTCCTAATTTAAGTACATACCCAAAATGGTAGTTCCCAAATTTAGGTATCTATGGTCGAAACAGCGACTTTCGTCCCGTTTCCAATTCGCAGAGAAATCTCGGCTTGAAGCCAGTATCCAGCTCACAGCGGATTCTGAACGTCAATACATATATGTATTATGTACCACACTAAGTATTTAAAATCCAATTTTAATACTAGTAGTAAACATAACTTTGACAAATATTTTTAAAGTTAGAGCCTCTCCCTATCTTTAATTCCTTCGTGTCTTCCATATCCAAATGGTAGTCACTTTGGGATATGTCAATTACCTTTTCAATATTTCACAAACCTTTGGCCAAGCCTTGGGTTTCGGAATATCGAAATGATGTGCACCTTGTGCAACTTGCCCAATTGCAAACTTTGACTTCTCTCCACTAGAATAGTCAAATCAATTCTCTAAGAATTATTAATTGCAATTTAATATTTTTAAATCTAAAGATAGATTTATGATAAGTATAATAATTAAGCACTAAAGTCATCATCACATAAATCTTCCAAAGATTTTATGCTCTACTATTTGCTTAATTATGGGCTTAGTCATAATAAGTTATTTTATCAAATAAATTAACCTATTATTTATTCCCAATATGAAAATTAAATCATTTAAAGCTTTTAATAATCCAATGATTTTAAATATTCAACTTTTCAATTCTTTCTTGATTTCAATAGTCCAACTATTTAATCAATTTAATAAGGTACTATTTATTATAATGATTACAATAATCCAATTATTTAATCAACTATAATTTTAATATTGATTACTATAATCTAATTATAAAATCAACTATCATTTTAATTCAATTATATTGATTACTATAATCCAATTACAAAATCAACTATATATTGAATGAGTTTGTATATAGTCCAACTATATATATTTTTAAAACAACATAAAATATTAGTCCAACTAATACTTTTGATTAATATGACGAGTAAAATAAAATGAGCGTGTTTAGCGAGTATTCGAACGAATGTTGCAAATTCAATACTTGCCTCCCACTATTTTTCGTCGAGCCTCTAACCCTCTGTCGAGTACTCGGGAAACCGTGTTTCCTAGTGGGCTAGGATCCCGTTAAATATCACACAATCTTGACTTTGGCCAACAAATTGTATGATAATTAACTAGGTAGATCTCGAAGATCAATTGGATCTAATCCAACTCCTAGATCCAGTAGGTGGACATCCAAGTCCTAAACATATATCTTATATATGTCTATACATCGAATGTATACCCTAACCTTTTTCCTCTGAATCAACTAGGCCTTGGCTTTGGCACAACAAACCTAATGATCCCAGTCAAGCGCGGACCCATTGACATGGAAGCTTCGTAATCAATGTCGTTGGACAAGAAGTGGTCTTGACTTTGGCCAACAAACCACAACTTGGACAAGACACCAATATGGAACAAAGCCTCGTGATTAAAACACATCTTTGAAGGACAAGGGCTTGACTTTGGCCAACAACCCCTGCCAATCTAGGATCTTGAGTAAGAATCACTCAATGGAAGGAAAAACGCATGATATTTGATGAGGGCTTTTTCGCGTGCAAATTGGCTACCAATTTAATTATCTATGTTAAGGTCTCATCATCATACACCCTTAAACATGCATTCTAAATACATAATAAAGCGAGTATGAAAATAAATAATAATGATATGCGGATGGATACTTAACACATTGATCCTAGATCAAATCTCTCCCTTTCTCACTCAAGCTAGCACTAGTATTACTTCTACCCGTTACACTACACTTCTAAAGAAACCTCATATACATAGAGGGGAATAGGTGAGAAGAGAATACAAAGAGAATAGAGGTGATAAGGCTGGACACGCAGGTCCAATTTAATAAATCGAATTTATTACAACAATTTCTAAAATTGCCCACCCGTCTAATATCCATCCGATATACATTATTCATTCAACACAACCACGTATTCACACACATAAGCATGCTATCAATCAATCTAATCAAATTAATTAATCTGATAATTAAGTGATCATCCAATGTTCAAACAACGATTTGATTTTGTTCGAGTCAAACTCGTTTTTGCGAATAAGTACTTAAAGTACGAATTCATGAATTAAATTAAACTACATCATTAAATCTAATTTAACATGTATTTAATACTAATTCACTATTCAATTCCAAATTAAATATTACACTTTTATTTAATAAACCTTTTACGATTTAAATTCCAAATCTAATCGTAACGCGTCTCAAAGACCGATTAACGTCCAACGTCAATTCAATTAAAGTCCAATGGGCTTTTGATTGATTTCTTAAGGCGTGGGCTTTTGGTCAACTCGGGTCAAACCGATAACCAAAGTCCAATCCGGGATTTACCCCATAAGCCCATAAATCAATCTTGGCCCATTAGCCCCAATTGAACATTAAAGGTTCATTAGCCGCAATTGGGCTTTATGGTTAAGGTTTTGGGCCCAATTGGATCCAATCCACTTGGCCTAAACCAAACTTGATAAATCAAGCCCAAAAGGCCCAATTACAACAATAAATTCTAATTTCCAAAATTAGGCCCAAATAATTAAATTCAAAAAATCCAATTTTCCCAATTTAATTACCAAAGTGTATTACATGATCAATCAACTAAATCAACATTTCTAAAACACCATATTAGTCCAATTAATCATGCTTGATTCATTATCATATGTCCAACACACAAATTGAAAGATCAAACCCATCTACATGCTTAAAGGTCTCGGCCAAGGGAGTGATTTCATGTCCAATTCGGTTTCAATCCAATTAATCCGCATTCGACATTAAATACATATCCCGAATGATTTCCAATACATCCAATTATCAAAATCAAAATTTACCAAGACATTAGGGCATTAGTCACATTCGGCCAACTCAAAGATTTTGGGGTTTTTGTCCAATTCGAAATCCAATCCAATCCGATTCAAATTAACATCAACCTAATCGATTCTAACTCATCAAATGAATTAAAAAACAAAAAATCCAAGATCCCAAAATCATCAAACCATTCGGCCAAGGACAAATATTTGGGGAAAATAATTCCAAATCTTTTTCATCAAATTAGTCCAACCAAAATGAAATTAAACATGTTATAAACATACTCAAACAAACAATTTATTCAAATCATGCTCAAATCACATTTACCCAAATTTTAAATCCCTAAAATTTCATGCTTGCAACATTAGCTCTGATACCATTGTTGGTAATTTCTAAGGTCCCAAGATCAAACAAGACATGAAAACATGCGTGAATACACCAATGAAGATAGCGGAATACTTACATTGATCGGTTATGTCGATTTGAAGATGAATCATGCCCAAAAACGCACTGCCTTTGTAAGCCCACTGCAGCAGTCCATGCTCACTGTCTTGGCAGTTTCGGGTCTCAAAACGAAGCTCCAAACTCCATCGGATGAGTCCCGCCTCATGGTCGAACCTCCCTACCACCTTCGCAAGACTTGTAAGTGTGCTAGCACTTGATTTCTCACCATGAGAAACCACTCTTGGCTTCCCTTTGTTCACGCCATTTCTGGTTCCAAACCAGTGAAGATTTTCTTCATTTGTGCGTGAGAGAAGAGAGAAATGAGAGAGAAGAAGTTTTGTGTTAAGTTAAAATGATTTACCAAAAATCAATTTATATTTATGCCATAAAAATTTATTAAATTAATAATAAATTTATGACACAAAACATGCAATGGCTTAGAGTGTCAAACACTCAAACTCCATGCAATGACATTGAGTGCAATGTACACAATCTACATGCAAAGCATTAGAATGACATGTGTCATGTGGGCCCCACACGTTTCCAAATGAAAGTGGGCCCACGTGCACTTACGCGTTCGGGTTCGATATTTCCGAAATACCGAGCTTACGTCGCGACGTTAATTCAATCGAATTTAAATAAATAATTGCGCCTGGCGAAATTATTATTTACGTCGCTAACGAATTAATTCTAAATTAACTCGTTTGCCCGAATTAAAATCTAATTTTAATTCCGCGTCGAAATCTAATTTCGTCTAATATATCGAATATATTAATACATCGATTAATTCCGAATTAATCGTTCTCTCTCTTTAGACGACATTTTATCCCGGATAAAACATCTCCGTTATTAATCCTAGATTAATTTTCTCTCTCTTCTGTATAATCCCAGATTATTCAAGAGTGCGAGTTGTGCGTCATCGGTGGATTATCGGGAAGCGACCCATGAGATCCCCGGATAATCTGGCAGTAAATACGGTCGTCGGAGTATCCGAATCACGTACGTACCAAGTACTACGTTCTACCGATTTACGAGACAAGGTCGACTCCTAGCAAAGCACCAAGTCTACCCAATTCTCCGGACATATCCATTTAAGAATATTAAGATCTGTATCAAGCGTAGTATACTAATGTATTGTGTATATCGGCCCAGTATCGGATAGTCACGTGCTAGGGCTGGGGCTGGATAAGTGTCTGCCCCGTCCGAAACACATATCGGATGTCTGGTAACTAGTCTCTATAATCGGATATTCATGACCTGGTCATAATATCACGATTGGATGCGCATCTCTTAAGAGCACTAATACCGTATCCTGCGTGACATCATCTCCACTATGACTGGAGTGATACTTCCGTCTTGACATCACATCCAATACACTACGATTCTCAATATACCCGGCATTGGCGTACACAGAACCGGTTACAGTCCTAGACGACCTCAACTAAAGTATATCGATTGTCGTAAGCATTAGCGATGTAAGTCTCAGGTTAAGACTATACACACCTACCTTGATTTCGGCCTCCCATAGACACATATTCATAATACCAATGGGATTCCGAGGGGTCTATCCAGAGCGAAGCTGTTTCCCGTACCATCGGTGAAACACGACCTCCTATCGCACTTGCATAAGTATCCAACACTTATATATATGAGAACTATGTCGTTGTGCCCTCACAACGCACACAAGTGCAATACTAGCCTATTCCGCATTATCGATGTCCAGTCTCGATAATACTACGGCTAGGGATATTTAATGATTAATCCTTCGTGGACTAATACTGTCTCATATCATCTCAATCCAGGAACTAATCATAGGGACCTCTCTTCATTTATATATCTATGGTGATCTAATCACAAATGATGAGAGTGCAATTTCCTTGTCACATAGTTAATTTGCTACAACATCACAATGATCTGTGCAAATAGTGACGCTATGGGTCATTTTGTCCAACAATTTAAACAGGAACAAGTTCATGTCCTTTGACCATTGGCCAAAAGCTTCTAAAATGTCAATGGGCCATTCTGTGTTTGGGCTTCTTATTATTTGGAGTTATTTAGTTATATTATTGCAAAATGTAAACTTGTTCGGCCTTTTCAACTGGGACAAGTCTGCACTGCGCAATAGTATGATTGAATACTTTGAAATGATAATAAGCTGATTTGTATATGTATTGCACACATCTTATACACCTCACGCATACATGCATCATGCTAACCCTTATGTTTCCAAAGCCATCATAGATACATGTTGGGTTAGGGAAGGGAAAAGACTCACCAAGAAGCCAGTAGCAAGAATGAGTGAATCTGTCAACGAGGGATCCCGAATGGATCAGATTGAGGCAAATCTCACTAGAAAGATAGAACAGTTGCAAGCACTTACTGCTGCCATGTCAAATATGGCTGCACCCCGGGCTGGGGGAAGTTCTGAGAATGAGAGGCGTGAAGAGCCTCAGAACAGGGTAAATGATGATGCTCCAATATTTGATGATGATATGGCCGAATATGCTGCTGGGAAGATGGCTGGGAATCAGGCAGAAATACAGAAACTTTGTGACCAGATGGAGTCTGTTACCCGTAAACTGAAGGGGAAACATGAAGACTTGTTGGATTATGATTCCATGACCTTTAAGGAACAATTGCCTGCTCAGTTCAAGATGCCGGATATGGCCAATTCAATGGAAATGGGGATTAGAGGGTCCATCTCCGCCAGTACGTTTCAGTCATGAGTTCAGTGGGTTTGTCAAAGCGTCAGGTGCAGAAAATGTTTGGCATGTCACTTGAGGGAGCTCCTGTTGTATGGTACCACAGTCTTGAGAAGAAAGTGAAGGAAGACTGGAGGGAGTTAGCTGATGCCTTCCTGAAGCAATATGTTACTGATCTGGAGATTGATCTGTCACTCCGGGATCTGGAGAATATTAAACAGAAGCCGGAGGAGAGCTTCAAAGACTATGTAGATCGCTGGAGGAGCCAGCTTCTGAAAATGCAGACTCGACCCTCAGAGAAAGACCAGATAAAGATGATCATCAAGGGCACCAAGCCCTCTATTTATGGTAAGCTGAGGAGGATGACCTCCATGATCACAGATTTCCGACAGTTGAGAGAAACTGTCATGGATATTGAAGAGGAAGAGGCTGAGAACAGAAAATTCTATAGCCTGAACAAAAGAGCTATTGGAGGACCCTCAGGAACCAAGCCTGTTACCGCAGAAGTTGCGGCCATAAAGAACAGGCGTTTTTCTAATTTGGGCAGACCTTGTCCAAAGTGCTGGAGAAGTTGTTGAAACAAGGACTCTTAAAGCCATTAGAGCCCAAGCCACTTCCAAATCCTCTCCTACCATACCTGGATATGAACCTTACTCCGTACTACATTTCCCCACCAGCAACGTGGCCATGACACTGATAATTGTGTCTGTCTCCGTCATGAAATACAAGACCCGATTGACTCCCGCAAAATCCTTGATCCAGAAAAAGACCAGCCAAACACTCACCGTAACCATCTACCCAATTATCACTCTGTTCCCCCACCTACATACATTATCAACTCTGGCCTGCCAGAAGACCTTGTCCTGCAAACCTCTGACCAAACAGCCTTTTGCCTTGGTATTTGGGACAGTAATAGTGAAGATGAGGTAGAACAGAAGAAGGATTTCTGGGAAAATTTCTCAAGCAGTGATGAGGAAGAAGTAAAAGGTATGACCCGAAGTGGGCATTTTTATAATGATACAGTTGAAAAGGGGAAAGAAGTCCTGGAAGAAGGCCGAGAAGTGACTGAGAATGCTGAGAATACTGAAGATGACACAGTACTGCGGCAATTAAAGAAGACTCGAGCACAAGTCACCATTTGGGAATTATTGTGTGCATCTGGAGAACACAGGCGGGCTATGGTAGAAGCTCTGAGCAAAATTGTGGTACCAGAAGATGCCAATCCGATTATGTTTGTGGGATCAGTACAGAGAGAGGCTCTACAAATAACCTTCTCTGATGAAGAACTCCCAGCTGAAGGGAGAAATCACAACAGGCCTTTATTCATCCGAGCTGAAGTCAGGGGCAAGAAAACATCCTGTGTAATGTTGGATGACGGCTCGTCCATAAATGTTTGTCCATTGAAAATCCTAGCGAGGCTGGGTATGAAGAAGGCAGATCTAAATCCCTCCAACATGACTATCAAAGCCTACGATGATAGAAAACGAGGAGTCGATGGGACTTTTGCTGTAATAGTCAAGGTTGACCCGGTGGAAGATGAGGTGGAGTTTACTGTACTGGACATCCCAGCTACTTTTGCCTTACTGTTGGGAAGACCTTGGTTCCATAATCTTGGGGGCGTGCCCTCTACTTTACACCAGATGATCAAGTTCCCACACGAGGGGAAAATTGTCATCATTCAAGCTGAGGTAGATAATGCAGTAGCGGCTTTGGAAATACAACCTCTCACAAGGTTCCAAGTGTCGGCGACTTTCGAGGAATGGGTGGACCCCAAGGTAGCGAAGATTATGGAGAAGATGAAATTTGAACCAGGTAAAGGTTCCTCATTGCCCAACTTTAAGGGGCAGAATACTCGAAGGGGTTTGGGGTACCGATCTGATGAAGATAAGCCGAAGGCCAAGAAGAAAGTCCTAAAACTAATAGACTGTTTTGTGAAGGCATCGGGATACCAAGGGGAGCCTGAACCAGTAGAATTCAATGGGGTAGTGGTGCCTGGATTTGAGATTTTCCAGGACGTGTTGGGAAAGAAGCTGATAATAGAAGAAGCTGCAAAGAAGGAAGAAGAAAAATGGGAGGAAGAGTTGATGATACTGGAGAGCCTGACCCTTGAAGAGAATGTGGAAACCAAGGAAGACCCAGCTCTGGGAGATGAATCATCTGTGGAAGATGAGGATGTTTATCTCTCTGATTTATTTGAATGTATTCCCACTTCTTCTTGCAATAAAGACGTTCCTTTCGCTTACTTGTCTGAGTCTCCCAATTTACACGACTTGAGCATATTTGACATCAACTCCACCAAAACAAACACATTCAACCTTGGTACGACTGAGAGTCCCAAGGAAATCTTGATTGCAAGTGAGGTCACTTCCGAAGAAAGGGAAAAATTAGAAGAAGTACTGGTCAAGTATGCCAAAGTATTTACTTGGTCCTATGAGGACATGCCTGGGGTAGACAAAAGCATCGCCCAATATGCAATTCCAACTTATCCGAATATGAAGCCAGTAAAATAGAAACTCCGACGGATGAGACCAGAATGGGCTGAGAAAGTCAGAGAAGAAGTCAAGAAACAGATAGACGTGGGGTTTCTGGAAGTAGTAAAGTATCCAGAATGGTTGGCAAACATCGTGCCTGTGCCGAAGAAAGATGGCAAAGTCAAAATATGTGTTGATTACAGAGATCTTAACAAGGCATGTTCGAAAGATGACTTTCCTTTGCCACATATAGATGTACTGGTTGATAGTGCAGCCTTATCTGCCATGTATTCATTTGCAGATGGGTTCTCAGGATACAATCAGGTTCTCATGGCAGAAGAAGATAAGCACAAGACTGCCTTTGTCTCTGAATGGGGAACTTACTGTTACAGGGTAATGCCATTTGGGCTTAAAAATGCGGGAGCCACTTATCAGCGGATGGCTACCACATTATTCCATGATTTGATGCACAAAGAGATAGAAGTGTACGTGGATGACATGATGGTGAAGTCAGAAACAAGGGATGGACATATAGAAGCTTTGGAGAAGTTCCTCCAATGAGTTGATAAGTACAACTTGCGCTTGAATCCCAAGAAATGTGTATTCGGAGTAACGTCAGGCAAGTTGCTTGGCCACACAGTTGGAAGGGGGGGAATAGAAGTGGACGCCGAGAAAATCAAGGCAATTACTGAAATGCCAGCACCGAAGACAGAAAAGGAAGTCAGAGCCTTCTTGGGGAAAATCCAATACATCAGTAGGTTCATGGCCAAGTTAACATCAGTATGTGAGCCTATTTTCAAACTGTTGAGAAAAGACCAGCCAGTAAAGTGGAATGAGCAGTGTCAAGCAGCCTTTGATAAAGTCAGAGAATATTTAGTGAAGCCTCCTGTATTGAGACCTCCGAGACCAGGCACACCCTTGACATTATATCTGGCCATAGAACCAGAAGCACTGGGGGCGATGGTAGTACAGGCATATGAGACAGGGCTGGAACATGCAGTTTATTACTTGAGTAAGAAAATGCTCCTGTATGAGGCTCGCTATCAAGAAGTGGAAAAGATCTGCTTAGCAGTAGTGTGGGCTTCCAGAAAACTGCGGCATTACTTCCAGTCTTATAAGATCCAGGTAGTGGCAAAGGAGAATCCTTTGAAGTATCTGCATTCAATGCCTTCACTAGTTGGAAAGTTGGGCAGATGGTTAGTATTGCTAACAGAATTTGATGTCGAGTATCTCACTTCTAAGGTAATCAAAGGGCGAGCCGTGGCGGAATTCCTGGCATTGCAACCTGTTGAAGGAGATCGGTACAAGTTTGAATTCCCAGACGAGGAGATTCAAGCAATAGCAGTTCAGGGATGGAAAATGTATTTTGATGGAGCAGTGAACTGCAAATGAGCCGGGATCGGTATTGTAATAGTAACCCCAGAAGGAGAAACCTTACCTATGGCCAAGAGGTTGACATTTGGAGTAACCAACAACATGGCTGAATACGAAGCTTGTGCTTTTGGGTTAACTGCACTGACAGCCTTGAAAGCTGAGAATATGGAGGTTTATGGAGATTCATTGTTGGTGATTCGACAGATGCAAGGAGAATGGGAATTAAAGGAAGAACGGTTGAAGCCTTATTTGTTTCACCTCAGGGACTTGGCACAAGCCCTCTCTGACTGTAAGTTTCGGCACTTGCCTCGAGAAGAGAATCAGATGGCAGATGCATTAGCTACACTTGCAGCAACTTGGGAGAATCCAGAGAAACTGGTAATGAGACCATTTGTACTGACAACGGCAAGCAAACCGGTGTATGAGACAGAAAAGATAGTAGAGGTCGATGACGGGAAACCTTGGTATCATGACATTCAGAGGTATCTGGAACGCGGAGAATTCCCAGAAGGGGCAAGCAGAAAAGATAGGTTGGCTATTCAAAGGTTAGCTTCTCAATATGTGATTCTGAAAGGGGAACTGTACAAGAGGCAGGTGAATGGTATTCAGTTGAAATGTTTGAAGAAAGAAGAGGCTCAGCAGGTAATGGAAGAAGTGTATGCCGGTGTATGTGGACCACACATGAACGGATTGAATTTGTCCCGCAAGATAGTGAGACAAGGTTTTTACTGGTCGACTATGGAGGCAGACTGTGCAAGGATGGTGAAGCACTGCTATGATTGTCAGATACATGGTAATTTGAATCATCTGCCGTACACGGAGTTGCATGGGCTATCGGAGCCATGGCCTTTCTCAGCATGGGGAATCGACATGATCGGGGAAATTCGACCAAATGCATCGAATGGGCATCGATTTATAATAGTAGCAGTTGATTACTTCTCAAAATGGGTAGAAGCAGAATCATTCCGCAATGTGACAGCAAAGCAAATGGCAAAATTCATAGCTCGAAATCTCATTTTTCGGTACGGTATGCCACACCATGTGGTAACAGACAATGGAGTTCAATTTCAGGCATAAACCAAAGCAATGTTACAGCGGTATGGAATAGGCCATCACAAGTCCTCACCATACAGGCCGCAGGCTAACGGGGCAGTCGAGGCAGCCAACAAGACGATTAAGACAATATTGGCCAAAATGACAGAAAATTGCAGGGATTGGGCCGAAAAACTACCGTATGCTTTGTGGGGATACAAGACTTCTGTGAGAACTGCAACAGGGGCCACGCCTTATTCCTTGGTCTATGGAATGGAAGCGGTATTGCTGGTGGAAGTTGAGATTCAGTCTATGCGGGCATTAGCAGAAGCAGAATTGTCTGAATCAGAATGGGCCGCACAGACGTTTGAACAGTTGGCATTGATGGATGAAAAGAGGATGAGGTCCTTGCATCACATGCAGATTTATCTGAAGAGGTTGGCTCGGGCATTCAATAAGAAGGTGTGTCCCACTAAGATCAAGAAAGGTGACTTAGTGCTTAAGTAGTCGAGGCCGTCGACAATGGATCCGAGGGGAAAGTTCAGACCGAACTGGGAAGGGCCCTACATCGTGCAGAAAATCATGGGAAATGGAGCAGTGAGGTTGTCAGACTTTGAAGGGAACGAGTTCACCGAGCCGATCAACGTGGACAGGTTGAAGCTGTATTTTGCCTGAAGAGCCGGCAGAAGACCTAACCCAACATGATAGTAAATTCACTCATGCATACACGTAACAAACTTGCATCTTGTCTCCTGTGTTTTGTTTTTGTTTCAATTTCACAGGTTTAGAAAAAGAAAGAAGAAAGCAACGAGAATAAGATAATCAGAAATCTTGAAAGCACTGTATTGGGTTCAGGTAGTAATCATTGGGTCGAGGCCTGCATTGGTATCAGAAATGGAAAAGAATCCCTGGGGGCGAAGCCCTCATTATTAGAAGTTGACAGAAGAATTCTGGAGGATGAGTGAAAAAAAAAATGAGTGAGAGAGAAGTCTTTGGTAATCAGATATATGTCCAGTGATGACATTAAGTGCTGTAAAGAAAAGCCTTAGAAGTAATAAGTGCGAGAAGTGTTCTTCCCCGGTGTTCGGAATAGATCGATCTCGATCAGACTCGCGAGCACTTGAATACGGGATCTCAACAGTGGAAGCCTGAGAGGTTAATAAGATGATTAGTCGAAGAGATGATGGATCGGTGAATGACCGTTTGCCTGGGTGTCCACTCTGGTTTATGTACGCTACGATATATGATATGGTCAAGAATGAAAGAAAAAGTCTCTATAAAAATAAGAAAAAAGAAAATAGACCACCTATAACCGATAAGCGTGAAGCTACCCATGGGCGAGTATTAGGACCAATATGAGGAGAAATGCTACCTTAAAGGGTAGGTGTGTCAGAAAAAGGAAATAGAAACGGAAAAAAAAAAAGTGAAAAGAAAGTGAAAAGAAAGAGACAAAAGAAAAAGAAACCATATCATATTGAGTATGCCGAAGTAATCACAGAATGTGATTAAGACACCCGGGTTGGTTAGACCCACTGGTCCGATTCTCTGAAGCGAACTCATCGAGTTGGCTTACTTAAGGAACAAGCTGTGAAAGAACCTTGGCACACACACACTAAGAGTCTAGTTCAGATCACCTATTCAGATGATCGGAGTCGAGTATATCAAGTACTTTGAAGATTCTCTGGCTTCAACGTGAAGCACCTGTTGAGAACGGAAATATATCGAGCTATCAAGATTATCTCGTAAGAAGAAGTGTAATTTGCTGAAAGGAATTATTGGCATCAATATCAGTTTTGCCTGACATGGCACTCTGGGGGCGAACCCTACATCAGAAGAACAGATCTCAGAATTTGGGATGAATCCAGGGAATGAATCTCTAAATTTGGAAGGAATCCAGAGAATGAATCTCGGAATGTGGGAGGAATCCAGAGAATGAATCTCAGAATGTCGAATCCAGGGAACGAATCCCCCAGTATTTGGAATGAATCCAGGGAACGAATCCCTCAGAATGTGGAATGAATCCAGGGAACGAATCCCTCAGTATTTGGAATGAATCCCTCAGCATTTGGAATGAATCCAAGGAACGAATCCCTCAGAATGTGGAATGAATCCAGGGAACGAATCCCTCAGTATTTGGAATGAATCCAGGGAATGAATCCCTAAGTATTTGGAATGAATCCAGGGAACGAATCCATCAGTGTTTGGAATGAATCCAGGGAACGAATCCCTCAGTATTTGGAATGAATCCAGGGAACGAATCCCTCAGTATTTGGAATGAATCCAGGGAACGAATCCCTCAGTATTTGGAATGAATCCAAAAAGATCTCTCAGAATCTGGGAATGAATCCAAGGGTCGAGGCTCACATCAACTCAACACAGTAGGCAGACCAGGTGACAGCTGGCGAGCCAGGTAAGTAAAAATGCATTGCCTGAACTTTGATAGGATTGTCATTAGCACACACTGAACAAATCCCATCAAAGTGGGGACGACCGTAGGCATTGCATTTTTACATACCGAGCCCAATGATGAGTCTCGTAAGGAGGCACCACCTTTTAAGTCGTGGAAGTCACGGACAATGGTCGTCGGAAAGGAAAAGTCAAGAATTGACATGTTATTGGTTTTGATTCGCTAAAATCGCTCGGAGTTCGCTTGTTGAATCTCCGTTTCGAGGCATACCTTTGGCCCAAAATCACCACAAACCCTTCCAAGCCCACCTAAACACCTAAATCCCCATCCAAAGCCCATAAAACCAAGACAAATCAAACACCAAGCCCACTAAGCATGAAGCCCACGCCCAACACACAAATTCATCACACACCCCATCCACTATTCAAACAAGATTTACCCTTCTACCAAGCCTAATTTACACCTTTGACTTCAAACTTACCATAACCTTCATTTTCAACAAACTTTCCAAGGCATTTATTAAGACAACCCTACACCATTTGTGATGAAACCCCACGCCCATGACCATTTCATCTTCTTTTCTTCATTTTCCATCACCTTTCTTTTATTGTCAACAAAGATCACAATTATATCACAACCTTTGATCATTTTCAACAAAGATATCACAATTATATGCCACCTTTCAACAAAGTTTGGTATCAAATTAATTGTCTTTGGCCTACCTAATAAATGCTTACCTTTGTTGCCTATATAAACCCTCATTTTCTGCCTTGAAAGACCTAACATATATCAAGAGCACAGACCTAGCACTTTGATAGCACATATTGAGCATACACTTAGCGTTTGGAGATCATAAACCAGCCACTTATTTCCCCTACAACACACGCCCAAAGTCCTCTCCTTCACTGCCCATCCTCACGCCCCTAATCAGCTCCAGTTCAGCGCCCCATTCAGCCCTCATTTAGCCTTCAAAACACACGCCTAACTGCCTCTGAATCAGCTCTATTCTGCCTCTCAACCAGCGCCCAAATCAGCCCTCATTCAGCCCTTGCATTCACGCCAAACACCCCTGAAAAACCAGCTCCACTCACGCCAATTACCCTTGGAAAATAGCCCCCCCTAACACATCAAACATCCCTTCATCTTTGTCCCACATCGCTTGGGAAATACCCTCTCTATTTCAGCCCTCATTCACGCACAAACACTTCACAATTCACACACCCCTCAATCCCACATCGCCCAGGAAACTCATATTAGCTCTCCCTGTTTGTTATTATCTAGGTCCCAAGATCAAACAAGACATGAAAACATTGTGTGAACACATCAATGGAGGTAGCGGAATACTCACATCGATCGGTTGAGTCGATTTGAAGACGAATGAAGCCCAAAAAGCCCACTGTTTTTGGCGCCACTGGTAGCAGTTCACTGCCCTCCAAATCTGAAATTTGAGCTACGAAACGGACCTCCAAGCCTCGTCGAACGGATCCCGGCTCATGGGTGAACCTCCCTACCACCTTCGCAAGACTCGTAGTGTGCTAGCACTTGCGGTTTTTGCCACAAAAACCCAACTCTTGCTTCCCATTGCTCACGCCATTTTGGCTTCAAAACCAGTCCACATTTTTTGTTTTGGGTGTGAGGAGAAGAGAGAAAAAGAGAGAGAAGAAAGTTGTGTATGTGTTAATGAAAAGCTTTTCCAAAAAGCTTTATATATTTTCCAAGAAAAAATAATAAAACCAATTACTTAATTGATTTAAATAAAACCAAAAGTAAATGATTTTCCCTCCAAACACTATTACACCAACTTACATCAACTATTCACATGTCACTTTAATAAAGTGATGTGATGCAAGTCAATCCATTAATCCATCAATCAATCAATCAATCAATCAATCAATCAATCAATCACTCAAAGTGACTTTTGATTTGACGTTTGATGTGACGATTGATTTGACGTTTGATGCGACTTGCGATGCCGCACTTGAATTCGAAATACGAATGCGCTCGCAATCACACTCGGGCTCGGGTTCGCTAATTCCAAATTAACGATTTTTCCGTCGCGTCGTAATTAAATGATTACGCCTAGCGAATTCACTATTTACGTCGCTAACGAATTAATTCTAAATTAATTCGTTCGCCCGAATTAAAATCTAATTTTAATTCCGCGTCGAAATCTAATTTCGTTTAATATATCGAATATATTAATTTACCGATTAATTCCAAATTAATCGTTATCTCTCTCTAGACGATATTTTATCCTAGATAAAATATCTCCGTAATTAATCCTAGATTAATTTTCTCTCTCTTCTATATAATCCCAGATTATTTAAGAGTGCGAGTTGTGCGTCATCGGTGGATTATCGGGAAGCGACCCATGAGATCCCCGGATAAGTTGGCAGTAAATACGGTCGTCGGAGTATCCGAATCACGTACGTACCAAGTACTACGTTCTACCGATTTACGAGACAAGGTCGACTCCTAGCAAAGCACCAAGTCTTCCCAATTCTCCGGACATATCCATTTAAGAATATTAAGATCTGTTATCAAGCGTAGTATACGATTGTATTGTGCATATCGGCCTAGTATCGGATAGTCACGTGCTAGGGCTGGGGCTGGATAAGTGTCTACCCCGTCCGAAGCACATATCAGATGTCTGGTAACATAGTCTCTATAATCGGATATTCATGACCTAGTCATAATATCCCGATTGGTTGCGCAACACTCAAGAGCACTAGTACCGTATCCTGCGTGACATCATCACCACTATGACTGAAGTGATACTTCCGTCTCGAAATCACACCCAATACACTACGACTCTCTGATAAACCCAGAAGTGGTGTACGCAGAACCGGTTAAAGCCCTGTACCACCAAGACCAAATTCTACCGATTATCGCAAGTATTAGCGATGCAAGTCTCAGGTTAAGACTATACACACCTACCTTGATTTCGGCCTCCCATAGACACATAGTCATAATACCAATGGGATTCCGAGGGGTCTATCCAGAGCGAAGCTGTTTCCCGTACCATCGGTGAAACACGACCTCCTATCGCACTTGCATAAGTATCCAATACTTATATATATGAGAACTATGCCGTTGTGCCCTCACAACGCACACAAGTGCAATACTAGCCTATTCCGCATTATCGATGTCCAGTCTCGATAATACTCCGGCTAGGGATATTTAATGATTAATCCTTCGGGGATTGATACTGTCTCATATCATTCTCAATCCAGGAACTAATGATAAGGACCTATCTTCATATATATATCTATGGTGATCTAATCACAAATGATGAGAGTGCAATTTCCTTGTCACATAGTTAATTTGCTACAACAACACAATGATCTGTGCAAATAGTGACGCTATGGGTCATTTTGTCCAACAATCTCCCACTTGGCACATAGCCAGTCACTCAAGTGTCCCACACCCGAACTATGTACGGTTCGCTCAAATTGCTGAGGAAAGGTTTTCGTCAGCGGATTTGTTTGATTATCGTTTGACGCGATTTATACGATCATCACATCGCCACGATGTATGATCCGAACGAATCAGATGATATAGAAGTATATATCTGGATCGTCGATGAGATCTTCAATTCCTTAGCTTGTGCTGACGTCTAGCTCAGCTGCTAAAAGAACTATATCTAATCTAATTAGATTTATTTTCGATCCAAATGGCTTCTATTGTTGCCTCAGCTGCAACAATAATCCGCATTTGTTGTTTATTCGGCAACAATTATCTTGCTCGGAATATTTCCAGCTCACTGTCCCTTTATTCAAACTTTATAGTACCATAGTATTTAATTGTTTGGAAACTTGCAGCAGTGATCCCAGTCACTTCAAGTTCTCCTTCTCCATAGTTTAAGACAACATCTTTAGTTCTCTCAGATACTAACAGATGTTCTTAATCTTCAATCCAGTGACTATCACTTGGATTGACCTGATCGTGACTCCATATGCTCGAAGCGTATGAGACACCCTATCAAGTACATTTTAAATGTACAATTTCCCATAGAGTGTTAACAACTCCAAATCTATCCCAGTAGATCTTTATTCCTTGAATAAAGGTTGTTACTCCCCAGAATTCTACGGAGAATTTCTATGAAAGCCAAGCTTTCAACATTGCTTTATGGGAATTTAATTGTCAGTGCGCTCTCCCCACTAACCTCCTTATATACACAAGAATTATTTCGTTTTGAGTCAAATCAAAAATCATTATGATTATTTCAAAACGACAGTTCCAAGAACCTTATGCTTGCTTCAATCCAAACATGGATCGAATAACCCGCAAACCTTGTTTGTCGGTTATTCAAAATCGTCAGGATGTTGTAAACATCCTCCAAAAGGTTTCCTTTTCAGGAAAGTGATTTTGATCTACAACTGACACATTTCATAAATGAAATACGCAGTTATCAACAAGCATCTTCAAAATGGATTTACCATGGCAACAGGTAAAAGGTTGAACCGTTATTAACACAATGTTGATAACGATACCTTTCCGTCAAAAGCCCAGCTTTGTACGTTGGTATGTTGCCTTCCATGTATGTCTTCCTTGAAGACGTTTAATGTACCAATAGGCACAATGCCTTGTGGTACAACAACTAGCATCCAGAATAGTTGTTATACATGGAATCAATTTCAGACTCATGGCACTTTGCCATAATAGGGAGTCGATACCTCGTATCACTTCCTCAAAACGTAGTCGGTGGATATACCTTCATAAGATTGACATCTTTATGAGGTTAGATCAGAAACCCATACCCTAGGTTGTTTTCTGACTCTATCCGATCTACGAAGTTCTTGTGTATTTGACGATTAATGGTAAAGATTCATCATGATGAACTATTTGTGTTCCATAAGGACTTCGTGCCTTGAACAGTATTACTCCGATTTTCATCGAGTATCACTATCCTCCCACTGACCACTGCATATCGGTATTCCTCTCAGGAAAAACCGCATGGTGAGCAACAATCACATTGTTCTCATGTGAGATTTATAAGTATTATACTTAAGGTTTCCCTTAGGATAACCTATATTGGCACTTATCCAATTTGGGTTCTTAGTTTGGTATCATCCAAACGTTATGCCTGGCATACCCAAATTATTAGGAGTGAGAAACCCCGTTTATTTCCTGTTCATATCCTATATGATATCTGTCAAACAGATTTATATGGAACCTTATTCTAAATAAGTTTTGCACTGTTAATACATATCCTATTGAAGGAAACAGTAGCTCAGAGCGACTCGTGATAAACCTTATCATGTCCAACAAAATTCGGTTTTAGTTCGGACACACCGTCTAACTGACGTGTCTCGGGAGGAGTCCTCATCTGAAAGAATACCATACTCTTTCATGTACGTATGAAACTTACTGCTTAAGTATTTTCCATTACGGTGTTACCGTGGCGGCATAATACTAAAGCCGATCTGTTTATTTACTTCGTGTCGAAACTTCAATAGTTTACGATCTGTGTTCTTCAAAAGAAACACATAACCACAACGTGATGCTACATCCGTCAAGGTCACGAAATATTCATGTTCACATCTAGCCTAGCTAGATATGGGCCCACTAACTTCACCATGAATAGGGCTAACAGATCGGTGGCCCTTTTACTATTACTAAGTAAATAGTATTTTAGGTACTTTACCTAATAAACTAGATTCGCAGACCTTATTTGAATAGTCAAATCAGTCCAAGTACCCACTCTTCAAAAGTGTGGATATACGAGTCTCGTTTAATTGTGTCATAGACAACAATGCCACAAATAAGTCTCTATTGATCAAATCAATTTGAGCTATTTATTTGTCATTTTTATATGTTTGAGATTTTATTATATTCAAAATATAAATTCTGTTATTTACATCTAATGTATTTATCTCAATATCATCTTTATATAATAAAACACTTAGTGTTCTAGAATATAAAGGTTTTATCCGCAATGGATTAAACACTGATATAGAGATAATGTCTCTAGTCAAACTAGTTACATTATAACAGTTCCTAATTTAAGTATATACCCGAAGGGTAGTTCCTAAATTTAGGTATCTACGGTCGAAACAGCGACTTTCGTCCCGTTTCCGATTCGCAGAGAAATCTCGGCTTGAAGTCAGTATCCAGCTCATAGTGGATTCTGAACATCAATACATATATTTTATGTACCACACTAAGTATTTAAAATCTAATTTCAATACTAGTAGTGAACATAACTTTGACAAATATTTAAAGTCAGAGCCTCGCCCTTTCTTTAATTCCTTCGTGTCTTCCATATCCAAATGGTAGTCACTTTGGGATATGTCAATTATCTTTTCAATATTTCACAAACCTTTGGCCAAGCCTTGGGTTTCGGAATATCGAAACGATGTGCACCTTGTGCAACACGCCCAATTGTAAACTTTGACTTTTCACCTCTAGAATAGTCAAATCAATTCTCTAAGAATTATTAATTGCAATTTAATACTTTTAAATCTAAAGATAGATTTATGATAAGTATATTAATTAAGCACTAAAGTCATCATCACATAAATCTTCCAAAGATTTTATGCTCTACTTATTTGCTTAATTATGGCATAGATATAACAAGTTATTTTATCCAATAAAGTAACCTATTATGAATTCCCAATAAAATTAAATCATTTAAAACATTTAATCCAAGGATTATATATTTTAAATATTCAACTTTTCAATTCTTTCTTGATTTCAATAGTCCAACTATTTAATCAATTTTAATAAGGTACTATTTATTATAATGATTACAATAATCCAATTATTTAATCAACTATAATTTTAATTCAATTATATTGATTACTATAATCCAATTATAAAATCAACTATATATTGAATGAGTTTGTATATAGTCCAACTATATATATTTTTAAAACAACATAAAATATTAGTCCAACTAATACTTTTGATTAATATGACGAGTAAAATATAGATGAACGCGTTTAGCGAGTATTCGGAATGTTGCAAATTCAATACTTGCCTCCCACTATTTTTCGTCGAGCCTCTAACCCTCTGTCGAGTACTCGGGAAACCGTGTTTCCTAGTGGGCTAGGATCCCGTTAAATATCACACAATCTTGACTTTGGCCAACAAATTGTATGATAATTAACTAGGTAGATCTCGAAGATCAATTGGATCTCATCCAACTCCTAGATCCAGTAGGTGGACATCCAAGTCCCAAACATATATCTTATATATGCCTATACATCGAATGTATACCCTAACCTTTTTCCTCTGAATCAACTAGGCATTGGCTTTGGCACAACAAACCTAGTGATCCCAGTCAAGCGCGGACCCATTGACATGGAAGCTTCGTAATCAATGTCAATGGACAAGAAGTGGTCTTGACTTTGGCCAACAAACCACAAATTGGACACGACCTTGATATGGAACAAAGCCTCGTGATTAAAACACATCTTCAACGGACAAGGGCTTGACTTTGGCCAACAACCCCTGCCAATCTCGGATCTTGAGTAAGAATCACTCAATGGAAGGAAAATAAACGCTTGATATTTAACGAGGGTTTTTCGCGTGCAAATTGGCTACCAATTTAATTATCTTTGTTAAGGTCTCATCATCATACACCCTTAAACATGCATTCTAAATACATAATAAAGCGAGTATGAAAATAAAATAATAATGATATGCGGATGGATACTTAACACATTGATCCTACATCAAATCTCTCCCTTTCTCACTCAAACTAGCACTAGTATTACTTCTACCCGTTACACTACACTTCTAAAGAAACCTCATTTACATGGAGGGGAATAGGTGAGAAGAGAATACAAAGAGAATGAAGGTGATAAGGCTGGACACACAGGTCCAATTTAATAAATCGAATTTATTACAACAATTTCTAAAATTGCCCACCCATCTAATATCCATCCGATATACATTATTCATTCAACACAACCACGTATTCACACACATAAGCATGCTATCAATCAATCTAATCAAATTAATTAATCTGATAATTAAGTGATCATCCAATGTTCAAACAACGATTTGATTTTGTTCGAGTCAAACTCGTTTTTGCGAATAAGTACTTAAAGTATGAATTCTTGAATTAAATTAAACTACATCATTAAATCAAATTTAACATGTATTTAATACTAATTCACTATTCAATTCCAAATTAAACATTACACTTTATTTAATAAACCTTTTACGATTTAAATTCCAAATTTAATCGTAACGCGTCTCAAAGACCGATTAACGTCCAACGTCAATTCAATTAAAGTCCAATGGGCTTTTAATTGATTTCTTAAGGCGTGGACTTTTGGTCAACTCGGGTCAAACTGATAACCAAAGTCCAATCCGGGATTTACCCCATAAGCCCATAAATCAATCTTGGCCCATTAGGCCCAATTGAACTTTAAAGGTTCATTAGTCGCATTTGGGTTTTATGGTTAAGGTTTTGGGCCGAATTGGATCCAATCCATTTGGCCTAAACCCAACTTGATAAACTCAAGCCCAATAGGCCCAAATACAACATTAGAAGCCCAAATCCAATTTAAGCCTAAATAATTAAATTTCATGAATCCAATTCCGCAATTTAATTACCTAAAGTGCATTACATGATTAATCAACTAAATCAACATTTCCAAAACACTAAATTAGTCCAATTAATCATACTCAATTCATTATTATATGTCCAACACACAAATTGAAAAATCAAACCCATTTACATGCTTCAAAGCACTCGGCCAAGGAGGGATTTTGTGTCCGATTTGGTTTCAATCCAATCGAACCCACAATCGACATCAAATCACCATCCACTTTGATTTCATACACATCCAATGTCACAAAATCAAAATCACCAAGACATTAGGGCAATAATTCCAATTCGGCCAAGGTGAAAATTTTGGGGATTTATGTTCAATTTAAAATCCAATCCAATTCGTCTTAAATCAACATCATCCTACATGATTCTAAGTTCATCCAATGAATCAAAATCAAAAAATTCCAAGAATCCAAAATTCACATACCCATTCGGCCAACTCATAAAATTTGGGCAAAATTGATCCAATCACATTTTGTTGAAATTGATCAAATCAATCTTCAATATAACATATACTAAGCATGCTCAAACATCCAATTTTATTAAATCATGTTCAAATACAAAATACCCAATTTTAAGCCCTACATTTTTCATGCTTGAACCTAAGCTCTTGATGCCATTGTTGGTTATTATCTAGGTCCCAAGATCAAACAAGACATGAAAACATTGTGTGAACACATCAACGGAGGTAGCGGAATACTCACATCGATCGGTTGAGTCGATTTGAAGACGAATGAAGCCCAAAAAGCCCACTGTTTTTGGCGCCACTGGTAGCAGTTCACTGCCCTCCAAATCTGAAATTTGAGCTGCGAAACGGAGCTCCAAGCCTCGTCGAACGGATCCCGGCTCATGGGTGAACCTCCCTACCACCTTCGCAAGACTCGTAGTGTGCTAGCACTTGCGGTTTTTGCCACAAAAACCCAACTCTTGCTTCCCATTGCTCACGCCATTTTGGCTTCAAAACCAGTCCACATTTGTTTTTTTGGGCGTGAGGAGAAGAGAGAAAAAGAGAGAGAAGAAAGTTGTGTATGTGTTAATGAAAAGCTTTTCCAAAAGGCTTTATATATTTTCCAAGAAAAAATAATAAAACCAATTACTTAATTGATTTAAATAAAACCAAAAGTAAATGATTTTCCCTCCAAACACTATTACACCAACTTACATCAACTATTCACATGTCACTTTAATAAAGTGATGTGATGCAAGTCAATCCATCAATCCATCAATCAATCAATTAATCAATCAATCACTCAAAGTGACTTTTGATTTGACGCTTGATGTGACGATTGATTTGACGCTTGATGCGACTTGCGATGCCGCACTTGAATTCAAAATACGAATGCGCTCGCAATCACACTCGGGCTCGGGTTCGCTAATTCCAAATTAATGATTTTTCCGTCGCGTCGTAATTAAATGATTACGCCTAGCGAATTCACTATTTACGTCGCTAACGAATTAATTCTAAATTAATTCGTTCGCCCGAATTAAAATCTAATTTTAATTCCGCGTCGAAATCTAATTTCGTTTAATATATCGAATATATTAATTTACCGATTAATTCCAAATTAATCGTTATCTCTCTCTAGACGATATTTTATCCTAGATAAAATATCTCTGTAATTAATCCTAGATTAATTTTCTCTCTCTTCTATATAATTCCAGATTATTCAAGACTGCGAGTTCTGCATCATCGGTGGATTATCGGGAAGCGACCCATGAGATCCCCGGATAAGTTGGCAGTAAATATGGTTGTCGGAGTATCCGAATCACGTACGTACCAAGTACTACGTTCTACCGATTTACGAGACAAGGTCGACTCCTAGCAAAGCACCAAGTCTTCCCAATTCTCCGGACATATCCATTTAAGAATATTAAGATCTGTTATCAAGCGTAGTATACGATTGTATTGTGCATATCGGCCCAGTATCGGATAGTCACGTGCTAGGGCTGGGGCTGGATAAGTGTCTACCCCGTTCGAAGCACATATCGGATGTCTGGTAACATAGTCTCTATAATCGGATATTCATGACCTAGTCACAATATCCCGATTGGTTGCACAACATTCAAGAGCACTAGTACCGTATCCTGCGTGACATCATCTCAACTATGACTGAAGTGATACTTCCGTCTCGACATCACACACAATACACTACGACTCTCTGATAAACCCAGAAGTGGTGTACGCAGAACCGGTTAAAGCCCTGTACCACCAAGACCAAAGTCTACCGATTATCGCAAGTATTAGCGATGCAAGTCTCAGGTTAAGACTATACACACCTACCTTGATTTCGGCCTCCCATAGACACATAGTCATAATACCAATGGGATTCCGAGGGGTCTATCCAGAGCGAAGCTGTTTCCCGTACCATCGGTGAAACACGACCTCCTATCGCACTTGTATAAGTATCCAATACTTATATATATGAGAACTATGTCGTTGTGCCCTCACAACGCACACAAGTGCAATACTAGCCTATTCCGCATTATCGATGTCCAGTCTCGATAATACTCCGGCTAGGGATATTTAATGATTAATCCTTCGGGGATTGATACTGTCTCATATCATTCTCAATCCAGGAACTAATCATAGGGACCTCTCTTCATTTATATATCTATGGTGATCTAATCACAAATGATGAGAGTGCAATTTCCTTGTCACATAGTTAATTTGCTACAACAACACAATGATCTGTGCAAATAGTGACGCTATGGGTCATTTTGTCCAACACTCCCTCACGCACAAGCCACACAGCACACGCCCACTGCCTCACAAACTACCGCATAATAACCCTTCAACAGCCCATGCACACACTACCTTTCACGTAACCACTAGCCACACCTGCCCTCTTTAGCGTAAGCCACCTGCCATCAATCTCAAACGCCATTGTCCAAAGCTGCCCACTGACCAAACACGCCAAAAACCCTTACAATCAGCCCTTGCTCACGGCCATAAGACCCCTCAAAATTGGCCTCTGATTCACGCCTAACCCCCCTCCATTTCAACACCTGAACTGCCTCACAACTCACCGTAAATCTGCCCGCAAAACTGTCCATAAAACAGTTCAAAACATCACCCAAAATATACCCAAAACAGTCCTTAAACAGTCCAAAAATCAGCCAACAAACTGAGATAAAAACACCCCAAAACAGCCCCCTAATTCACTGCAAACCAGTGAGCAAAGTACGAAGACCTAAACGGCAGCGAAACGAAGTGAAAACAGCGAGCAAATCAGTGGAACAGCGAGAGAAAAGGCGAACCGGTGAACCAGAAAAGTTGCGGAGTGTTAACCCTTCCGACGGCCGTGAAACGCATTCCCAATAGACGACGCAAAAGGTTAGACCTGAGGGCATATGATATTTATTTTCCTCGCATGAATTAATGAATTAGAAGCATGTAATTTATTTTCCTCGCATGAATTAGTAATTCAGAAAGCATGTAATTTAAGTTTTCTTGCATGAATTAATTCTTTAGAAAGTATGTAATTTATTTTATTTCATATAACTTAGAAAGCATGTAATTTAAGTTTTCTCGCATGAATTAGTATTTAGAAAGCATGTAATTTATTTTATTTCGCATTAGTGTATTATGTGATTTTGGGTGAATGGAATATGTGTTCTTTCTTGTGGTATATTGGATGGAAACCCGGACATAAACTCCATAGCTGAATCCGAATGGACGATATTATGGTTTGCACTCGGGATACAATGCCCCGTACCACTCGAAAGATTCATGTATTTCATTTCATCCAACTTGTATTTGAGCATGATTAGGCTATTAGAATGTTGTTTTATTTTTAGCATGACTTAGTTATTTACCTTTCGTATTAGGAATTTAAGTTATGTTATGTTCAGATCATTAGTTATTTAACATGTTTGATGTGTGATATCATGTGTTCGCTGTTATGAAAGTTTACTTTTGAAGCATGCAGATCTAGATTTAGGTTTTATAAGAATTTAGACTACTTTGACCAATATGCATGTTAAGTAGACTTGGTTAATATTGTGCAAATCCATTTATTACAAACGACATAAGTAAGGGACCATTCTGAACTCAACGGTTTGAGGTCTTCCCTTACGAGGGGTGAGTGCGGCCTTAAATCATTTTCCCGGTTCACACCGGGTGGCGACTCCATTATTCTCCAGTTTAGTCCCCCTGTGGGCTACTCCGTATTCCCAACCAGGCCGCGACCCCGGAACAGCATGTGTCGCCCAGTTTCTGTGTCCTACAATTGACTATTGCTTTCTTTGAACAGTTAGACTGTACAAGAAACTACTCCACTTGTAGTTGGTTATATAGTTGGACTATAGTAACCATTACATTTTGAGTGTACCCGATATCGTTGATTGAATAGTTAGATTATTGCAATCGTGATGGCTGGAAAGATTAGCATTAGAGACATAATAATGGGTGAGAATGTCTTTAACTGCTCCAATTTTCCAGATTGGGAGATGAATCTCAAGATAGTTCTGGGAGCAGAGAAATTACTCTATGTCATAGAGAAACCTCTCGGGCCTGAGCCTGAAGTTGAGCAAATAGTAGAGCATGAGCTTAGGAAGACTCATCGTGATGATAACTTTAGTGCTCAATCTGTTATGATTGCCGCAATGACTTCTTAATTTCGTCATCAAAGCTAAGGATTGGATCTTTATACCATGATGTTGAAATTAAAGGATCTTCATACACTAACCTTAGATATTAGAAGTACGAATTGAAAAAGAAGCTTTTTCGCTCGTGAATTTCAGAGGGTACATCTGTTAAGCACTAGGTGTCGTAGATGATTGCTGACATCGAACAGCTAGGTTAGCTGGGCATTACCTATGAGGCTGAGACTTCCATAGATTTGATCTTACAGTCTCTGTTTGAAAGTTGGGGCGGGTTCATCATGAACCAAGAGAAAACTCTTGGAGAGTTAATGGCTATGCTCAAATAGGCAGAGCCAGAGCTTTCAAAAGGGCAAGAAACGCAAGGCACATCTTACTTCGACATCCAAGAAGGCCAAGGCTTGGCCGAAGGCTTCTGGGGGTGTGAAGAAAAATGGGCAAAGGTAAAATCGTCACAGTCTTCTGGGAAGACAAAGGACATATCACAAGATGTATGCCTAAATTGTGGCAAACAGGGTCAGTGCAAGTGTGACTACTATATGGACAAGGCAGACATGAAGGAAGTGAAGGCGGGCAAGGCTCCGACTTCAGGTATGTTTGTTATTGTAATAAACGTGTCCACTACTGGTTTTAAAAAAAATGGATTTTTGATACTGGATGTGGTACATACATATGTACTGTTGTGCAAGATCTTCTGATTAGCAGGAGACTGGCTTCATATGAGATTGACATGCGAGTCAGAAATGGGACGAGAGTCGCTATTTTGGCTATGGGAACCTAAGTTTTGGAACTGCCCGTTGGGCATGTACTTAAATTAGGAAATTGTTATAATGTACCCAGTTTGACTAGAAACATTATCTTTATATCTAATTTAACCCATTGCAGGTATACCTTTATGTTCCAGAACACTAGTGTTTTGTTTATAAAGATGATATTGAGATATACACATTAGATGTAAATAACAATATTTATATTTCGAATATAAATGAATCTCAAACATATAACATGACAAACAAAAGGCTCAAACTAAGTAAATCAGGTGAGGCTTATTTGTGGCATTGTTGTCTGGGACACATTAACAAGAATCGTATATCCACCTTTGAAAGAATGGATTCTTGGATGGATTTAATCCTAATTCATATGATGTCTGCGAATCTTGTTCATTAGGCAAAGTGCTTAAAATGCCTTTTAGCAGTAAAGGTGTACGTGCCACCGATTTGTTAGCCCTCATTCATGGTGACGTAGTGGGCTCATATCTAGCTAGGCTAGAGGTGGATATGAATACTTCATAACCTTTACGGATGTTGCATCGCATTATTGTTATGAGTTTCTAATGAAACACAAGTCGGAAACTTTTGAGAAATTCAAAGAGTTTCGATACGAAGTAGAAAAACATACCAGCAAAAGTATTAAAACATTACGGTTGGACCGTGGTGGAAAATACTTGAACAATGAGTTTCTCGATTACTTGAAAGAGTATGGTATTCTTTCACAGTGGACTCATCCCGGAACACCTTAATTGAGTGGTGTGTCCGAACGGAGAAACCGAACTTTGTTGGACATGGTAAGGTCAATAATGAGTCGCACTGAGCTATCAATTTTTCTTTAGGAGATACGCTTTGAACAGTGCAATACTTATTTTGAATAAGGTTCCGTCAAAATCTATTGGACATACTCCATATGAAATATTGACAGGATAGAAACCGGGTTTCTCATTCCTAAAGATTAGGGGATGCTGGGCATATATTAAACGTTTGGATGATGCCAAACTAGAACCCAAATCAGATAAGTGCCTATATGTAGGTTGTCCTAGGGAAACCAAAGTATATTACTTATACAACCCACAAGAGAATAAGGTATTTGTTGCTCTCCATGCGGTTTTCCTTAGAGGAATTCCTAAATGCAGTGGTAAGTGGGAGGAAAGTAAAACTCGATGAAAATCAGAGTAATACTGTTCCTGGCACTGATCCCTAACGGAACACAAACAGTTCATCAGTGATGAGACTGTTCCCCAATCTTCTAAACAGTTCATCAGTGATGGGACTGTTCCCCAATCTTCTAATACACAAACAACCTAAGAGGTATTGGTTTCTAATCTCACCTCACGTAGACATTAGTCTTATTGAGGATAATGAGTCGGCTACGTATGAGGTAGCGATACAAGGTATCGACTCTGCTATATGGCAAGGTACCATGAAGTCCGAAATGGATTCCATGTATTCCAACCAATTTTGGATATTGGTTGATGTACCAGAAGGCATTGTGCCTATTGGTAGCAAATGTGTCTTCATAGTGAATACAGACATGGATGGCAATATACAAATGTACAAAGCTAGGCTTGTAGCGAAAGGGTATCGATTACGATGAAACCTTTTACCCGTTGCCATGATTAAATCTATTCAGATATTGCTTGCTAAGCTGCATATTTCGATTATGAAATATGGCAGATGGACGTCAAAACCGCTTTTCTTAACGGAAACCTTTTGGAGGATGTTTATATATAATAGCCTGACTGTTTTGTCATGCCAAAACATGCAAACAAGGTTAGCAAGTTAAATTGATCCATTTATGGATTGAAGCAAGCATCACGTTCTTGGAACCAACATTTTGATGAGATCATAATGGTATATGGTTTCATTCAAAACAAAGATGATTCTTGTGTATATAAGAAGATTAGTGGGAGCGCACTAACATTCATTGTCCTATACAATGATGATGTATTGCTTCTTAGCAATGACATTCCCATACTAAAATCGGTGAAAGCTTGGCTTTTATTAAAATTCTCCATGGAATACTTGGGAGAGGCAACCTTTATTCTAGGAATAAGGATCTACTGGGATAGATCTAAAAGTTGTTGGCACTCTCCGAGAAGTCGTAAATTGAAATTTATATATATGCGACCTGGTGTCCCATATACTTTGAGCATCTGGAGTCACTATCATCCTGATCCAGGTGATGGTCACTGGATTGATGTTAAGAACATCCTTGAGTATCTTAGACGAACAAATGATGCTTTCTTTGTTGGATAATATGACCCATAGCGTCACTATTTGTACAGATCACGGTGTTGTTTTACAAATTAACTATGTGACAAGGAAATTGCACTCTCATCATTTGTGATTAGATCACCATAGATGTATAAATGAAGAGAGGTCCATATGATTAGTTCCTGGATTGAGATGATATGAGACAGTATCAGTCCACGAAGGATTAATCATTAAATATCCCTAGTCGGAGAATTATCGAGACAGGACATCGATATTGCGGAATAGGCTAGTATTGCACTTGTGCGCGTTGTGAGGGCACAACGGCATAGTTCTCATATATTTAAGTATTGGATACTTATGCAAGTGCGATAGGAGGTTATGTTTCACCGATGGTACGGGAAACAGCTTCGCTCTGGATAGACCCCTCGGAATCCCATTGGTATTATGACTATGTGTCTATGGGAGGCTGAAATCAGGGTAGGTGTGTATAGTCTTAACCTGAGACTTACATCGCTAATACTTGCGATAATCGGTAGACTTTGGTCTTGGTGTTACAGGGCTTTAACCGGTTCTGCGTACACCACTTCTGGGTTTATCAGAGAGTCGTAGTGTATTGGGTGTGATGTCAAGACGGAAGTATCACTTCAGTCATATTGGAGATGATGTCACGCAGGATATGGTACTAGTGCTCTTGAGTGTTGCGCAACCATCGGGATATTATGACTAGGTCATGCATATCCGATTATAGAGACTAGTTACCGGACATCCGACATGTGCTTCGGACGGGGCAGACACTTATCCAGCCCCAGCCCTAGCACGTGACTATCCGATACTGGGCCGATATATGCAATACTACGGTATACTACGCTTGATACAGATCTATATATTCCTGTAAGAATATTTCTGGAGAATTGGGTAGGCATGGCGCTTTGCTAGAAGCCAACCTTGTCTTGTAAATCGGTATAAACGTAGTACGAGGTGCTTACGTGTTCGGATAGTCCGACGACCGTATTTACTGCCAACATATCCGGAGATCTCATGGGTCGCTTCCTAAAGATTCACCGATGATGTATGACTCGCACTTTAATTAATCTGGGATTAATTGGAAGAGAGAGAAAATTAATTTGGGATTAATGGCGGAGATATTTTATCTGGGATAAAATATTAATTAAAGAGAGAGAACGATTAATTTGGAATTAATCGATAAAATAATATATTTGATATATTATTAGAAATTGGATTTCGACGCGGAATTAAAATTAGATTTTAATTCGGGCGAACGAATTAATTTAGAATTAATTCGTTAGCGACGTAAATAGTGATTTCGCTATGCGTAATCATTTAATTACGACGCAACGGAAAATTCGTTAATTTGGAATTAGCGAACCCGAGCCCGGGATTATTTGCGAGCGCATTCGCATTTCGAATTCAAGTGTGGCACGCAAGTCAAATCGTGCGTCATATCGCTAGTCGCATCAATCGTCAAATCACTTGTCATTTTGAGTGATGTGACATGACATGTTGTCACTTTATTAAAGTGACTTGATGTGAATAGTAAATGGTTGTTGGAAAAGCATTAATAGGCTTTTTGCTTTTTGACTTTTGTACTTGGTAAATGTAAATGCTTTTTGTATTTGATTTTATTTTTGGAAAATAAAATAAATATATAAGTAAAAACCATTTACCTTTTCTCTCTCTCTCCATTCACGTTTTCCCTCTCTTTTCTTCTCCCTCTCATTCACGGCTTAGAGCCATTTCATCTTCTTCTCCATTTTGGTCACTGCCGAATTGAAAGAGAAGCAAGTGAGAGTGTTTTGTTGCAAAACAAGAGTGCTAGCACACACATGGGTTATATTATGGTGATAGGGAAACGAATTTGTGAGCTTGGAAAGCTTGAAGCTTGGAGCTTCAATGGAGTCTTGCATGGCCGATTTTGGAGCATCAAAACAGCCCCCACCGTGCAGTCCACTGCAGTTCAAGAAGGCCCAACAATGGTATCAGAGTTATTCCGCACCTCCTTTGATATGTATTCAACTCGTTTTTATGCATGATTGATGATTCTTGGGACTTGATTTAAACTCAACAATGGTATCAGAGTTATTGGTTGCATAAAACGAATTAGGGTTCTTGAGCAAAATTTGGGGCTTTTTGATTTAAGCATGATTTTAACAAATTGTTTGTTTAAGAATGCTTGTATATGAATAAATTAGAGTTATATGTAATCAATTTGATGAAAAATTAATTGGATTGATTTTCCCCAATTTGCTTATTGTTGGTCAAAACTTTAATTTGGGTAAACTCAATTTGAGCATCAAATGATTAAATTGTTTAGTATAGTATGCTTGAATGAGGTTGAATTGATGTTGTGCATAATCAATTTCATGAAATTTGGTTGGATCCATTTTTCCCCAAATTTTGGGCATGACAAATTTGGGTAAACTTGATTTTGAGCATGTTTAATGAAATTGGATGATTTAGAATGCTTGAATGTTGTTTAATTGATGATTGATTAGATCAATTTGATGAAAAAGTGTTTGGAACAATTTTCCCCAATTTGCTTGTGATGGCCGAAAATATGAACCCTAATATTGTCTTGGATTTTTCATTTTTTGTTCATTGGATGACTTGCAAATCATTTGGGGATGTTGAATTTATGTTTAATTTGGTTCAATTGGATTGAATTTGATTTGGGCATAATTTCCCTCTTTGGCCGAGACACTTGAAGCATGAAATTGGGTTTGATTTTGATCAAATCATGTTGGACATGATTTATTGATGTTAAGCATGATTAATTGGACAAATTTGATGTTTTGGAAACTTTGATTTGGGTAATTAATAATGTTATACACTTTAGGTAATTTAATTGGGAAATTTGGAATTTTTGGAATTAAATTATTGGGCTTAAAATTGGATTTGGGCCTCTTTAAGTTGTTATTGGGTTTATTGGACTTTGTTGTACAAAGTTGGTTTAGGCCAAAATTGGTTGGATCCAATTAGGCCCAAAACCGCTTCCAAAAGGCCCAAATGCGACTAATAAACCTTTAACGTTTAATTGGGCCTAATGGGCCTGAATTAATTTATGGGCTTATGGGGTAACTCCCGGGTTGGACTTTGGTTGCGGGTTTGACCCGAGTTGACCAAAAGTCCACGCCTTGAAGAAATTAATTAAAAGCCCATTGGACTTTAATTAAATTAATATTGGATATTAATCGGGCTTTGAGACCGTATCGATTAAATTTGGAATTTAAGTCGTAAAGGTTTATTTTATAAAGTGTAATATTTAATTTGGAATTAAATAATGAATTAGAATTAAATGCGTATTAAATTGGATTTAATTATGTAATTTAATTTAATTCGTAGAAATCGTACTTTGAGTACGTGTTCGCAATACGAGTTTGACTCGAAACAATCAAATCTTTGTTTGAACATTGGATGATCACTAATTATCAAGATTAATTAATTTGATTAGATTGATTGATAACATGCTTGTATGAATACATGGTTGTGATGTTTGAATAATGTATATCGGATGGATATTAGAAGGGTGGGGCGATTTTAGAAATTGTTGTAATAAATTTGATTTATTAATTGGACCTGCATGTCCAGCCTTATCTCCTATTTCTTTGTATTCTCTTCTCACCTATTCCCCTCCATGTAAATGAGGTTTCTTTATAAGTGTAGTGTAACGGGTAGAAGTAATACAAGTGCTAGCTTGGAGAGAGAAAGTGAGAGATTTGATCTAGGATCAATGTAAAATATCCATCCGCATATCATTATTATTTTATCATATGCGCTTTATTATGTGTTTAGAATGCATGTTTAAGGGTGTATGATGATGAGACCTTAACAAAGATAATAAAATTGGTAGCCAATTTGCACGCGAAAAACCCTCGTTAAATATCAAGCGTTTATTTTCCTTCCATTGAGTGATTCTTACTCAAGATCCGAGATTGGCAGGGGTTTGTTGGCCAAAGTCAAGCCATTGTCCGTTGAAGATGTGTTTTAATCACGAGGCTTTTGTCCATATCGGTGTCGTGTCCAAGTTTGGTTTTTTTGTCAAAGTCAAGACCACTTCTTGTCCATTGACATTGATTACGAAGCTTCCATGTCAATGGGTCCGCGCTTGACTGGGATCACTAGGTTTGTTGTGCCAAAGCCAAGGCCTAGTTGATTCAGAGGAAAAAGGTTAGGGTATACATTCGATGTATAGGCATATATAAGATATATGTTTGGGACTTGGATGTCCACCTACTGGATCTAGGAGTTGGATGAGATCCAATTGATCTTAGAGATCTACCTAGTTAATTATCATACAATTTGTTGGCCAAAGTCAAGATTGTGTGATATTTAACGGGATCCTAGCCCACTAGGAAACACGGTTTCCCGAGTACTCGACAGAGGGTTAGAGCTCGACGAAAAATAGTGGGAGGCAAGAATTGAATTTGCAATACTCGTTCAATTACTCGCCATACGCGCTCATTTAAATTATTTCGTCATTAGATTAAATGTTAGTTGGACTAATATTTAAATTGTTGTTTTAATAAACAGTTGGACTGTATTATACTTGATTATATATAATTGGATTATATTATCAATATATTTGAATTAATTAATTTCAGTTTACAGTTGATTTTATATTAGATTATAGTAATCAATGTAATTGAGGTTAATTAATTTGGATTATATTTGATTATATAGTTGGACTATTATAATCATTATAATATAGTACCACTAATCGTTGATTAAATAGTTGGACTATTGTAATCAAGATAAATTGAAAAGTTGGATATTTAAAATATAATCTGGGATTAAAATATTTTAAATGATTTAATTTTCAAATTGGGAATAAAATAATAGGTTACTTTATTTGATAAAATAACTTATTATACCTTAAGCCCAAAATTAAGCAAAATAAGTAGAGCATAAAATTTGGAAGATTTATGTGATGATGACTTTAATGCTTAATTTAATATACTTGTCATAAATCTAATTTTAGATTTAAGAAGTATTAAAATTGAAAATTGCAATTTATAATTCTTGGAGAATTAATTGACTATTCTAGAGGAGATAAAGTCAAAGTTTGCAATTGGGCATGTAGCACGAGGTGCACATCGTTTCGATATTCTAAAAACCCAAGGCTTGGCCTAAGGTTTCTGAAATATTGAAAAGGATAATTGACATATCCCAAAGTGACTACCATTTGGATATGGCAGACACGAAGGAATTAAAGAAAGGGCAAGGCTCTTACTTGAAAATGTTTGTCTTAGTTATGTTCACAGCTAGTATTGAAATTAGATTTTAAATACTTAGTGTGGTACATAAAATATATGTATTGATGTTCAGAATCTGCTTTGAGCAGGATACTGACTTCAAGCTGAGATTGCTCTGCGAATCGGAAACGGGACGAAAGTCGTTGTTTCGACCGTAGATACCTAAGTTTAGGAACTACCCTTCGGGTGTGTACTTAAATTAGGAACTGTTATAATGTAACTAGTTTGACTAGAGACATTATCTCTATATCAGTGCTTAATCCATTGTGGATAAACCTTTATATTCTAGAACACTAAGTGTTTCATTATATAAAATATACTGAGATAAACACATTAATGAAATATAACAGAATTTATATTTTGAATATAATTAAAATCTCAAACATATAAAATGACAAATAAATAGCTCAAATTGATTTGATCAATAGAGACTTATTGTGGCATTGTTGTCTGGGACACAATTATACAAGACTCGTATATCCACACTTATGAAGTGGGTACTAGGACTGATTTGACTATTCAAATAAAGTCTACGAATCTAGTTTTTTTTTTTTTTAGGTAAAGTACCTAAAATACTATTTACTTGGTAATAGTATAAGTGCCACCGATCTGTTAGCCCTATTCATGGTGAAGTTAGTGGGCCCATATCTAGCTAGGCTAGATGTGAACATGAATATTTCGTGACCATTAAACGGATGTGGCATCACGTTATGGTTATGTGTTTCTTTTTTGAAGAACACAAATCGGAAACTTTTAGAGTTTCGACACGAAATAGACAGACAGATCGGCTATAGTATTATACCGTCACGGTAAGACCGTAATGGAAAATACTTAAGTATATTTCTTATATACTTGAAAGAGTATAGTATCTTTTAAATGAGGACTCCTCCCGGAACACGTCAAAGTGACGGTGTGTCCGAACGGATTAACCGAATCATGTTAGACATGATAAGGCTAATCATGAGTCGCTCTGAGCTGCCATTTCCTTCAACGGATAAGTTTTAACAGTGCAATAACTTATTTAGAATAAGGTTCCATAATAATCTGTTTGACAGATGTCATATAGGATATGAACAGGGAAGAAACGAGGTATCTCATTCCTGATAATTTGGGTATGCTAGGCATAACGTTTGGATGATACCAAACTAAGGACCCAAATTGGATAAGTGCCAATATAGGTTATCCTAAGGGAAACCATAAGTATAGTACTTATAAATCTCACATGAGAACAATGTGATTGTTGCTCACCATGCGGTTTTTCCTGAGAGGAATACCGATATGTAGTGGTAAGTGGGAGGATAGTAAAACTCGATGAAAATCGGAGTAATACTATTCAAGGCACCTATTCCTAATGGAACATAAATAGTTCATCAATGATGAAACTATACCATTAATCTTCGAATACACAAGAACCGTGTAGATCAGAGAGAGTCAGAAAACAACCTGGGGTATGGGTTTCTGATCTCACCTCATAAAGATGTTAATCTTTTAAGGTACACCAACCGATTACGTATGAGGTAGTGATACAAGGTATCGACTCCCTATTATGACAAAGTGTCATGAGTCCAAAATGGATTCCATGTATATCAACAAGTTTGGATACTAGTTGATGTACCATAAGGCATTGTGCCTATTGGTACTTTATAAGTCTTCAAGGAAGACATACATGGAAGGCAACATACCAACGTACTAAGCTAGGCTTGTAAAGAAAATGTAGAGTTATCAACATTGTGTTGATTCCGACGAAACCTTTTACATGTTGCCATTGTAAATCCATTTGGATAATGCTTGCTAAAGCTGTGTATTTCATTTATGAAATATGACAGCTTAACGGAAAATCGCTTTCCTGACAAGGAAACCTTTCGGAGGATGTTTATAACATCCTGTCGGTTTTATCGTACCATAACAAGCAAACAAGGTTTGCAGGTTATTCGATCCATGTTTGGATTGAAGCAAGCATAGGTTCTAGGAATTGTCGTTTTGATGTAATTATAATGGAGTATGATTTAATTCAAAACGAAATGATTCTTGTGTATATAAAAGGGTTAGTGGGAGTGCACTGACATGAATGTCCTGTAAAATAATGATAATATGTCATTCTTGGAAATGAAATTCCATAAAGCAATCGGTGAAAGCTTGGCTTTCATAAGAAATTCTCCGTAGAATTCTGGGGAGTAACAACCTTTATTCAAGGAATAAAGATCTACTGGGATAGATTTGGAGTTGTTAACACTCTGGGAAATTGTACATTTAAAATGTACTTGATATGGTGTCCCATACGCTTTGAGCATATGGAGTCACAATCAGGACAATCCAAGTGATAGTCATTGGATTGAAGTTAAGGACATCTATTAGTATCTTAGAGAACTAAAGATGCTGTCTTAAATTATGGAGTAGGAGAACTTGAAGTGACTAGGATCACTGCTGTAAGTTTCCAAACCGGTAAATACTGCGGCACTATAAAGTTTGAATAACGGGACAGTAAGCTGGAAATATTCCAAGCAAGATAACTGTTACCGAATTAACAACAAATACGGATTATTGCTGCAGCTGAGGCAGCAATAGAATCCATTTGGATCGATAATAAATCTAATTAGATTAGATTTAGTTCTGTTAGCGGCTGAGCTAGGTGTCAGCACAGGCTAAAGAATTAATGGTCTCATCAACGATCCATATATATACTTCTATATTCATCTGATTCGTTCGGATCATACATCGTGGCGATGTGATGATCGTATAAATCGCGTCAGAAGATAATTACACAAATCCGCTGACGAAAATCTTTTCTCAGCAATTTGAGCGAACCGTACATAGTTCGGGTGTTAGACACTCGAGTGACTGGCTATCTGCCAGTGGGAGATTGTTGGATAATATGACCCATAGCGTCACTATTTGTACAGATCACGGTGTTGTTTTACAAATTAACTATGTGACAAGGAAATTGCACTCTCATCATTTGATTAGATCACCATAGATGTATAAATGAAGAGAGGTCCATATGATTAGTTCTTGGATTGAGATGATATGAGACAGTATCAGTCCACGAAGGATTAATCATTAAATATCCATAGCCGGAGTATTATCGAGACAGGACATCGATATTGCGGAATAGGCTAGTATTGCACTTGTGCGCGTTGTGAAGGCACAACGGCATAGTTCTCATATATTTAAGTATTGGATACTTATACAAGTGCGATAGGAGGTTGTGTTTCACCGATGGTACGGGAAACAGCTTCGCTCTGGATAGACCCCTCGGAATCCCATTGGTATTATGACTATGTGTCTATGGGAGGCCGAAATCAGGGTAGGTGTGTATAGTCTTAACCTGAGACTTACATCGCTAATACTTGCGATAATCGGTAGACTTTGGTCTTGGTGGTACAGGGCTTTAACCGGTTCTGCGTACAACGCTTCTGGGTTTATCAGAGAGTCGTAGTGTATTGGGTGTGATGTCAAGACGGAAGTATCATTTCAGTCATATTGGAGATGATGTCACGCAGGATATGGTACTAGTGCTCTTGAGTGTTGCGCAACCATCGGAATATTATGACTAGGTCATGCATATCCGATTATAGAGACTAGTTACCAGACATCCGACATGTGCTTCGGACGGGGCAGACACTTATCCAGCCCCAGCCCTAGCACGTGACTATCCGATACTGGGCCGACATACACAATACTACGGTATACTACGCTTGATACAGATCTATATATTCCTGTAAGAATATTTCTGGAGAATTGGGTAGGCATGGCGCTTTGCTAGAAGCCAACCTTGTCTTGTAAATCGGTATAAACGTAGTACGAGGTGCTTACGTGTTCGGATAGTCCGACGATCGTATTTACTGCCAACATATCCGGAGATCTCATGGGTCGCTTCCTGAAGATTCACCGATGACGTATGACTCGCACTTTAATTAATCTGGATTAATTGGAAGAGAGAGAAAATTAATCTGGGATTAATGGCGGAGATATTTTATCTGGGATAAAATATTAATTAAAGAGAGAGAACGATTAATTGGAATAATCGATAAAATAATATTTGATATATTATTAGAAATTGGATTTCGACGCGGAATTAAAATTAGATTTTAATTCGGGCGAACGAATTAATTTAGAATTAATTCGTTAGCGACGTAAATAGTGATTTCGCTAGGCGTAATCATTTAATTACGACGCAACGGAAAATTCGTTAATTTGGAATTAGCGAACCCGAGCCCGGGATTATTTGCGAGCGCATTCGCATTTCGAATTCGAGTGCGGCACGCAAGTCAAATCGTGCGTCATATCGCTAGTCGCATCAATCGTCAAATCACTTGTCATTTTGAGTGATGTGACATGACATGTTGTCACTTTATTAAAGTGACTTGATGTGAATAGTAAATGGTTGTTGGAAAAGCATTAATAGGCTTTTTGCTTTTTGACTTTTGTACTTGGTAAATGTAAATGCTTTTTGTATTTGATTTTATTTTTGGAAAATAAAATAAATATATAAGTAAAAACCATTTACCTTTTCTCTCTCTCTCCATTCACGTTTTCCCCTCTCTTTTCTTCTCCCTCTCATTCACGGCTTAGAGCCATTTCATCTTCTTCTCCATTTTGGTCACTGCCGAATTGAAAGAGAAGCAAGTGAGAGTGTTTTGTTGCAAAACAAGAGTGCTAGCACACACATGGGTTATATTATGGTGATAGGGAAACGAATTTGTGAGCTTGGAAAGCTTGAAGCTTGGAGCTTCAATGGAGTCTTGCATGGCCGATTTTGGAGCATCAAAACAGCCCCCACCGTGCAGTCCACTGCAGTTCAAGAAGGCCCAAAACCGAGCTTGATGGAGGCAGAAACATGAAGTGCGAATTTGGTACATCTTCGTAGCATCGAAAACCATTCAATGTGAGTTATTCCGCACCTCCTTTGATATGTATTCAACTCGTTTTTATGCGTGATTGATGATTCTTGGGACTTGATTTAAACTCAACATTTCCTAATCTATGGGGAATGAGAACTTGAGGTGACTAGGTTCACCGTTGCAAATTTCCAAACCGATAAAGATGACTGTAAGTCGCAATAACAGTACATATTTTTTTTAAATAACGGAACAGTGAGCTGGAAATCTTCCAAGCAAGATATTGTTGCCCATTCAACAAAAGCGGATTACATTGTTGCGGCTGAGGCATCAAGATAAGCATTTTAGATCTATAAAATTCCTAATTGTATTAGGAGTAGTTCTGTTAGCAGCTGAGCTGGGCTATAACACAGGCTAAGGAATTACGATTTCATCAATGTTCCAAGTATGTACTTCGTGGTTTTTCATCTGATTCGAAAGATCACACATCGTGGAGATATGAAGATCGAAAAATCGCATCTGATGATAACCTTGCATATCCGCTGGTGAAAGCGATATCTCAGTATAAGCATGAGTGACCAGTACATAGTTCAGGTGCTGGACACTTGGGTGATTGGCTATAGGCCAAGTGGGAGATTGTGGACAATTATGACCCATAGCATCACTATTTGTAAAAGACATGGTGTTCTTTGTACAAATTAACTATGTGACAAATGAAATTTCACTTTTATCATTTTGAAATTGATTACTTGAATATATTAATGATAAAAGTCCCTTTGATTAGTACCAGATTGATAAGATATGAGACATTATTCATCCACGAAAAGGTTTATCATTAAATATCCCTAGTCGTAGTATTATCGAGACTGGACATCGATAATGAGGAATAGGCTAGTATTGCACTTGTGTGCGTTATGGAAGCTTAACGACATAGTTCTCATATATTTAAGTATAGGATACTTATACAAGTGTGATAGGAGGTTCTGTTAGACGTTGGATCGGAATAGCTTCGCTCTGGATAGACCCTTTGGAATCTCATTGGTAGTATGACTATGTGTCTATGGGAATCCGAATCAGGTTAGGTGTATATGGTCTTAACTTGAGACTTGCATCGCTAATACTTGCGACAATCAGTACGCTTTGGTTTTGGTCATCGGGGGCTTTAATAAGTTTTATGTACGCCTCTTCTGGGTTTACTGAGAATCGTAGTGTATTGGGTGTGATGTCAAGATGGAAGTATCACTTCAGTCATATGGAGATGATGATCACGCAGGGATACAGAACTAGTACCCTCAAATGTTGTAGCTATCGGGATAATATGACTAGGTCATGATTATCTGATTAAAGAGACTAGTTGCTAGTGATCCGATATATGCTTCGTACGGGGCAGACACAATTCCAGCCCTAGTCTTAGCATGTGACATCCGATACTGGATCGTAATACGCAATACTTCGTATACTACACCTGATACAGATTATATATATTCCATGTCGAATATATTTCTAGAGAATTGGGTAGGCATGGTGCTTTGCTAGAAGCCAACCATGTCTTGTAAATCGATAAGAACGTGGTACGGGGTATGCATGTGTTCAGATAGTTCGATGACCGTATTTACTGCCAACATATCCAGGGATCTCTTGGGTCGCTTCCCAAAGATTCACTGATGACATTTGACTCGAACGGAATTAATATGGGATTAATTATGAGAGAGAAAATCAATCTGGGATTAATTACGGTAAGAATTAATCTGGGATTAATTATGAGACAGAAAATTAATCTGGGATTAATTGCGTCAAGAATTTATCTGTGATTAAATTCGTCTAAAAGAGAGAACGCGATTAATTAGGAATTAATCGGTAAAATAAATTTAATAGTTAAATTGGTTTTTCTATTTAATTTATTTATTTGGGCTAAAATAATATATTAGATATATTAATTGAAATTGGATTTCATTGCGGAATTAAATTGAATTTTAATTCTAGCGAATGAATTAATTTGGAATTAATTCACAAGCGACTTTCGTAATAATTTTGCGATGCATTATTATTTAATTAAATTGTATTTAATTACATCGCGATGGAAAATTTATTTAGTCGGATTAAACGAACCGGGCCAAAAGTGTGTTGTGTAAGCCAACCAAATTTTGAATTTAAAGTGGTGGGACCCACTTTACTTACATCACATGTCACATTTTTTATGGAAATGGTTGGCAACATTAAAGGTTGGACTTTAATAACACATCACATAATTTTTGATACAAGTTTTTGAAACTTGAAAATCACTATTCCTCTTTCTCTCTCTTTGGGCGTGACTTGCCTTTCCTCTCCATTGATTTTTTCTTCAAAAATCTTAAAAGCTAGCACTTGAAGGACTCTGGTGAGGTGATAGGGAAACTCACCCATGAGTTTGGAATTCAAATCAAAGGCTTGGAGCTTCCAACAAAGAAGGAATTCATGAAATCCTAAATCCGATCATTGTAAAGTTTTCTGCAAACTTCTTGATGTATTCACACACAAATCATCTTAGTGATCTTGTGGCATGTGTAGGACACTAACAACAGGCGCATGTTAGCAAGTACGTATGATAGCAACTTTCTCTGATGTTGACACATGTCCGACGCATGTTAGCGGTCGCGACGCATAAGTGTTACGCGTTGCGACGCATAAGTGTTACGCGTCGTAACGCAGAAATGATAAGTTTGTCCTTTTGCTCCGTTTTTCACTGTTTTGGCCCCGATTTGATTCCAGTCAGTCCTGAAACCTTATTTATCTACAAAACACATCAAAATATTCCCAAAACTCAAGAAACTATACAAAATATTTAGTTAAAAGAGGTGATAAATACTGATATATTTACCGCTCATCACACCCCCAAACCTAACATTTTGCTAGTCCTCGAGCAAAACAACAAAATAAATACAATAAACAACTTTAAAATTAAACTAAGCCACTTTCGTAGGGATCACAGTTGCATTTAGTGTATGCAACAAGCCTTTAAACCCCTAGGTGTCCCTAGTGGACGAGTTGTAGTCTCGTGAGGGCTTACAGTGATGATACCCACAAACGTCAATCTATTGCACACAAAAGCAAAAAAAAAAAAAAAAATCAAACAAGTTTGTGACTAAACAAGTGAAACTTCTTATCCAAGTTAATAGCTATTTTTTTTCTTTCTAAATTACCAAATAAGTAAATTTTCCGATTATTTTTACCATTCTCCATATACACAGCTAAAATGGTATTAATCAATTCATTGTGCCCACAATATTCATATGTGTAGTTGAAAAAAGAGTAATATTTCAGTCACAAAATTACATCAGAATTCATATCTATTTTGACAATGGATTTTTTTTAATTTAAAATATCTTCAATCCATGTAGCGAGCTTTGGGCCGGTGACTCCTAAGACAGTTGGATTTAGGGCACTAGATGTTAAGACACCCTTACAGACTTAATTACTCGGATTTCTGATATCTTTTTTTTTTATATAACATCTTCAATCCATGTAGCGAGCTTTGGGCCAGTGACTCCCAAACCAGTTGGTTTTAGGGCACTAGGTGTTAAAACACTCATACGGACTTAATTACTCGGATCTCCGATGTTAAATTTTTTTATTCCATCGCTTTTTAGATGATTCCTCCAATTAAACTAGAGCACTGAATATTACAAACTTTTCACTTACAACTCATGGTCGTATATTACCATGCACGTTGATAATACCTGTAAACTGAGCATATGAAGATCCAATTTTAATCAGTATTATAGAGAATTCACAAATTAAATAATTCAAAAGGAAATAAACAGAAATTAACTTGTTACGAAATAGGTTGAGATACGTCTCAGGAGTGAAAATTCCTTACACATCTATCTCACACCAATTTCACCTGATTATTCAAGTTAAAAGGAAAAAAAATAAAATATTTTTTATCTTTTTTTAATTTTTTGAAAATTTTTTGAAAATTTTTTGAAAATTTTTTTGAAAATTTTTTTGAAAATTTTTTACAAAAAAATTAAGCAAACAACACAACGAAAAAATAAAAACAAGATACTAATAACTATTCCCCTCTTCCAAACCTAATTGAGACATTGTCAACAATGTCTAAAAAGTAGAAGAAGAGTTTAGACAACATTACCTGGTTAGCTGAAATTCTACATCTTAAAAAGAATATTAAAGGTTAAATTCCAAATTTATCCGACTTTTCTTACCACGATCTTTATCAGACCAGCTTATCTTGGAAATTATAGGGTAAATTTATGGTTCAAATGCGAAAAATTGGTCAATTAAATCATGAATAGTTCTGGCAGTGAAGAGGATATCCTTTATAGGTTTTGAAACGAACCCATTTCTCCAGGGATCATCAAGAAACAAACAAAGAAAGTCATAAAATCCGTCAACGTTAAACAGTCCAATTGGTTTCTGGTGTATGTTTAAGTTCGCCCAAGATAACACTGTAAAAATTTCCTCTATCGTGCCCAAGCCACCTGGCAAAGCAATAAAAGCATCAGCATATTTAATTGTTTCAACAAGTCGTTCAGACATACCTGGCATGATAATTTCCTCTCTGTTTGATAGTCTTATAAGATTCGCATCTGCCAAAGGTTTTGGGATGATTCCGAAGACTTGACTACCTCCTTCCTGTACGTCCCTTGAAACGTACCCCATTATTCCAAGATTGCCACTGTCATATACTAGGTGCATATTCCTTTCAGCTATGACTCGACCCAATTCATGTGCTGCTTCAACGAATTATGGCTTAGAACCTACACTAGTAAAACACACAGATGGTAAAAACTCGTCTTCTTGAAGTTGCTTCCATTTTTTTTTTACTTCTCAAATCTGGATGTCTTCAAAAGTGCAAGGACGAGATGAATTTATAGAACCTGAAAAGGGTGAGTAATAATAGCACTAGTACCTGCCAAATGACAATTATTAGCTAAACATTAAAATAAATCGTGAAAGTCAAAAAGTCTGGATCCTGTCGGAGAAAATAAAAGAAAATAACAGAAAAAAACATAATTATTAGATAAATACAAAGATATAATAATATTTACAAGAAGTAATTGCTTGAATGACGTCTATGCGTCTGGAACAAGCTTCCCATCCAATTTTCTTATAAATTTGCAAAAAGGGTCTTTTAAAGTCAGATTCATGAGACTTAATTGTTGTCTTTCTTTTCGAAACTGTGTATATAACATGTGAATTGTGTGATGCACATATCCACTAGGATGCATCTCAAGAGTCAACGATATGTCATCTAAAGACTCCTTACTCAAGCCATCACTAATGAATTTAATTTTAGTTCACAGTTATCAGACAACATTCCTAAAGAACGGCAACGAGTATTACATGTCATGCGTGCACATTTATAGCAAACACCCATTCTTTTAGCTCTTTTTTTCTTTGCATAGGTGTTTTTTCCTAAACCATGCAGATATGAAATAAAAGAGTCAGAGGACTCACCTGCCAATCGGACTCATGCTTCAATAATCCAACGAATGACATTAGGAGTACCTTTGATCATCAGAAGTCTCATTCGTTCCATGTGAGCTTTGTAGACTTTCATCAGAGAGTTTTGAGGGAGAGAAAGAAATTACTTGTGAAGATTTGCGAGAACGTCTTTCATCCTGAAATGTGACTTTACATGATGCCCCGGTTCTAGTTGTATGCGCACTTATTAGTGTTCCTAGAACATGCCAAGGATCTAATAAGCAAGAAAAGGTGCTCATAAATTCATTATAAGTTGCGGAATTACTTACATTGAATGGATTTGAGCTTTTAAAATTTTGAATGAAGATCTCCAAGATCCAACCTTTGTGTTGATTCCAAGCTTTGAGTTGGTTTCCATATCACCTTAGAAGACTTCTACAAGTGCTAGCTTTGTTGATTTTGCCACAAAATCAAAGAGAGAGTGAGTTGAAGCTCACGCCCAAATGCTTGATCTATTAGGGTTTCTTTGTGTCAATTGTTGTGTAATGAGAGAGAGAGATGCCTTTTTGGTAAAACCAATTTACCCTTTTACCTAAATAAGGTGGTTGGGTAAATGGTTTCACCAAAACCATTCCAAGGTAGTTGGAAAGTTGGTGGCTTGGCATAAATGCCAACTACCACATGTGAAGTGGGCCCCACATTTGAATTCAAAATTCAAATGGATTCTACGAATGTTTACCGCGGCTCGGATTCGTTTAATCCGATTATACGAATTTCTGTCGCTAAATAATTAAATCTAATTTAATTAAATGACGACGCCTCGTAAATATATTACGAATGTCGTTTACGAATTAATTCTAAATTAATCCGTTCACTCGTATTAAAGTCCAACTTTAATTTCGTAATGAAATCCAATTCATATTAATATATCTGATATATTAATTTTAGCCCATACTAATAATTTAAATAGAAAAAACAAATTTAACTATTAAATTTATTTCACCGATTAATTCCAAATTAATCGTGTTCTCTCTCTTTCGAACACATTTAATCCCAGATTAAATAAAGCCTCAATTAATCCCAGATTAATTTTCTCTCTCTAAATTAATCCCAGATTAATTCTAGTTTAAGTCAACTGTCATCTGGGGCTAGAATTATGTCTACCCCG